>JAENHJ010000325.1:0-66208 GCA_025330945.1 Mucuna pruriens | reverse complement strand
TGTCGACTCCTTGTCTCTGTTTCAAGACTGACCTGGGAGCCCACAAAGCGACGCCGAGCAGCACGTTGAGACTGCCAAGGCCGCCATCCACAATCGTGATGATGACGCCCATGAAAGATTTCGACAGCCCAAGCTCGTTACCATCAACTGTTGCGTCAACGTCCTGAAGTCGATCGGCGACCTGCCACTGCCCACATCCGACCGACACATCGCCGCCCCATCCGCTTCTCCACAATTTCTAAGCACTATTTGATTTTCAAAGTTCATCTTTTCAGCATTTGTTCATCTGCTCGCCAAGATTTAGCTTGACGACCTCATCACTCGACAATGATTCCAACAACCCGATCCGACAGAACTGCACGATTTTACCACTTTCTTCAACTGTCCGCCATCGAGACGCCTGCATTACACGACGCCTAGGACTGATTTTCATGGTGGGTTTTTCCCTGCTCGCCAATTGTGAACTTGTTATTTTTTCTCCGCTATTGATATTAACTCTGTAGCTCCCCGCCTACCGAGGTCTGGGAGCGTTCCGTGGACGCGGAGGCCGACCTTGGCTGTCCGCATCGTGTCTCACTGCCATTCACCATTTTGTCGCGATTTACCCATGACTCGGCTTAACCAGCCATTTATTCATGAGTGTCAAGATCCACCAAGCACTCACGTGAGTATGAATTGCATTTAACAGTGTTCTGCCTCATTTGCTTAAGCAACTTCATGCTCAAAGACTGATGGTTCACGATTCTCGCACTACACCAAGTATCGATTTCACGTCTTCATCGATGCAAGAGCGATATCCATGCCAGAGTCATTTGTATGTTGTGTCAGGTCCGCGGGGTCCCCTCCAGTCTCGCCAAGATTGCACTTACACCTGAGTTCGCCAGGTGGGTTTGTGCTTTGCGGCGCGATAAGCTGGCCGCCACTGGTCGAGGACAAGCGGTGTTCGAGAACAGCCTCCAGCCCCGATCGAACTTGTTCTGATGAACGGAACCCTGTCAATTTGTGAGGCAACGAAACGATCCTTCCGCAGTTCATCACAAATTAGATTACTTATTTCTCCTTCCTCTAATGATAAGCAATGATTTCACAACGCTCATGGCAGCGAATCCCACGCCGTCAACAATCAACACTTCACCACCATTCATCCAGAGCGACGAGGCAGTGTGTACAAATAAGTGGACGAGTCAACGATGATCATGCAACTAGAATTCTACTAGAGACCAACAATGCAATGATCTAATCACGAAATTTCAAAGATTACCCTGCCCCTGCTATAGACTCTGAATACATCGTAGTGCCTGCCAACATCAAAGATCATGTTCTCAAATCTCCGTGGCCTAACATAGTCCTTCAAGTAGGTTACTCTACATAGCTATTTGAAAGAAAGCCGAGGTGTCCCTCGTTCAGCACTTTCACCAACTTAGCCAAATCGCTCCACCACTCAAGAGACGCCATGCACCACCACCCATAGAATCAAGAAAGAGCCTCACCTCAACTCTACTATGTCCGACCTCGTGTCCTCAGAATAGTCACGTCCAGTGCCCCCTGTGCCCTTCCCCAATTCTTAAGTTTCAAATACTTGAACTCCAAAGACTTTGATTTTCATAAGGGCCAGCTGAGTCCCAAAAGCAACATCCGCGATCCTCGTCGGCATCGTTATGGTTGAGACTAGACGCATCTCGATCGTCTTCGAGTCCCCTCAATCTTCGTTCGATTAATGAAAACATCCTTGGCAACAAAGCAGCTATTTGCTCGCTTCATAAATCCAAGAATTTCACCACTATGAAATACTTAATGCCTCTGCATCGCCCCTGTCGCATCATTACTTCCGATACAACATGTCACAGGGATCAATCTCTGTGTTATCCCCATGCCAATGTATCCAGCAGTCGCAGTTTCAGCACTCGTAATTTCAATTTTCAAAGTACACAAGACGGAGGCACGCACTTACCTGCCAAGCATGTGAGCCGCATCGCCGTCGACGAAATGCCATCGTGGCACACTGCAGGCGACCGGATCGACCCAACCCACAGTCCAACACGAGCTTTTTAACTCAGTAACAACTTAAATATACGCTATTGAGCTGACTGCTGTCATTGCCGCCGCAATTTCTGCCTCCAATGGATCCTCAAGTTAAGGGATTTAGATTGTACTATTCCACTACTACTCAATGAGCCCGGCATTGTTATTTATTGTCACTACCTCGTCGTCGATTGGGTACTTGACGTGACTGCTGCCTTCCATGGAGCCGCTAGTCTCCTCCCATCAACTCTACCTCACCACCATGGCAGCACTATCTACCATCGAAAGTCGATAGGCAGAAATTTGAATGATGCGCCACAGACAAAGCGTCGGGCGATCCAACGAGTTATCGTGAATTATCAAAGCAACAGTAGCAGCTCGCGCTGACCTTTTATTCAATAAATGCATCTCTTCCAAGTCGGTTGTTGCACGATAGTTTCTAGAATTACTGCTATCCTAGTAAGAGATACCATCAAACAACTATAATCGATTTAATGAGTTATTCATAGCCTTTTCATGCTCTAATCTAGCTCATACTATCACATGCATGGCTGTACTAGCAAGCTATATGACCATCGGCAGATCAACGTAGCATTTCCTCAGCACGACTCATGACGTATGTTGGCAGCGTTTGCACGACAGATGGTTTGCTGGTGACTTGCCAGTGTGCTGGCTCAAGGCACCGAGATTTTGAGAACGCAGCGGGCACGTGACCCTCGCATGCATGCACCAGATCCAAAAAGAACAGTCTGCCAAGACGCGTCAGGCCGATGTGCCCACGGGACCGCAAGCGACTTTCTAGAGATCTCTCCACTCCGGCGCTTCTGAAGGAACGCAGCAGTACCCACTCATACCGCTTGGTAGGTAGGCAACACAGAATCGGTGACAAGACGCCTCTAACGCCATGAGCGAAGCGTACGTATTGGCGATGATGAGGATGCATGTCGATCGCTTCGCGTACAAGCATGAAAGCGACAACAAAAATATCTCGAGTACACCACTACGCCGCTATACCTCCAACACTACCAACGCAATTCACTACCCTCGAATGCCGAGAGGCATGCAAGCATATGGAAGCACGGGCGCCAAGCTCGCATCGCTAGGCATGTATGTGAGACCCTAAACAAGAGCAGGTAAGCCCACCAGTCGCCTTCACAAAAATAAAACCAAAGTGACCGGCGAGGTCGCATTGTGGTTAAGCAGGCAGCACCATGCCTATTTTTGCTTGACTAACCACCCGTCGCGGAGTGAGTGCAAAGGCAGTGCGAACATTCACAGCAAACGATGCCACGAGCGAGGAGGCAACGTTACATTGTTGGTCAAGGAGAAAGACGCCGCACTCGCACACAGGCAGGTGGTTTGGGAGAAGACACATCAGCTGCACGACGAGGGAGGATGGATGGTGGATCGAGAAAAGAGACGCAAGCGTTTGAGCACACTTGAGTGAAGCGATGATGCCTCAACTGCAAGTTAGATTTAGAGGGAGGAGGATGGACGATGCCTCAAACCTGCTCGTCTAGAGTTTCTGCTGTGATGTGATGACGCTTTCAACTCTCGACTCAAGTAGCTAAGAGCCCATCAGCAACACATAAAGCTAAGAGTACTGCACTCTCAAGAGTGTGATCCAAGAAAATCGAAGCGACAAACTATAAAACTGGAGGACATGGATCGCATGAGGCGCCGCCCAAGCATCAGTGGTGTTACATCAAGACCAACTGGTATCACTGTGGTGTGTATGTATGAGACCGCGTACGGCGCTACTGGTTATGTGTCAGGTACCACCAACCGATCAGATAATACCGACAATGGTGTAACACCCACGCCGAAAGATAGTCGTATCGCACTCGGCAAGCAGATTTCATGACTCGCCTCGACTACTTCAAACAGTGGCACCATCGCTTGAGACTCTCCACGGACAGAATCACCCAAGAAAAGCATTGCCCAAGCATCACCGAGCTAGACTAAGCCACCATGTAACTCCACAAACTCGAGACGCATCAAAAATCGTCGAAGTTCATCAGATTCGCCAAGGATGATCAACGACCAATCACCAAAACTATGGGAAAATAACCCACAACAAGCATGGAATGCTTGTGACCAGGAAGTTCATGAAGTCCCTGCACTCAACCACTGGTGGTTTGAGCGAGAGCAGCCTCTATAATAGATAATATGCAAAACCAAAATGCAGTAGATACTTGAAAGAGACATAAGTCTCAAAATCGACCTAGAGGTCGAATTTTGGTGAGATTTTTGCATGATTGCTAGAATAATCATATTCTTCGTCCACCAAGTTACAGAATTTTTGACGAGAATAATTTAAAAAATTTTTAAAGTGGCTAAAATACATAAATCGGGAAAAATGAAAAAGGTACCTAGAGATCGAATTTATGTAGTTTTTGCAGAACTCGCACAATAATATAACCAATGTGTCACCAAATACGAAAGCTATTGATATGGATTGATTTTTAATGATGACTCAAACTGGCAAAACGCACTCGAAATGGAGTGATGAAGTGTCATCACAAGCCTTCCAATGCCATCGTGGCTCAAGGAAAGGCTATGGACACGTAAGAGTGCCAGTTTTACGGCCACTGGCTAAGTTGGCACCAACGCTCGACCACGTTTTCCGTGGCTAAGTTTTTGCACTGCTCCAAAATCTATTTAGCTGACCACGCTGCCTGCATAAGTTTTGGCACCGTGGCTCAAAATCTCTGCTTCTGACCACGTTGGCACCGCATGAAAATCTGACTCATCATGGCACCGCGGCTAAAAATCTGCTAAGTTTTCTGATCACGTTGGCAACCTGGTTGAAATTGACCACGCTTTGGCACCGCGTCAAAATCCGCTTCCGATCACTGTTTGCATCAATGCTAACCGTGGCTCAAAATCTGATCTGGCAATCGTGGCTGAAATTGACCACGTGGCACCGCGCTCAACTGCCAAGTTTTTCTGATCACGCTTTTGGCACCGTGGCTGAAATTCTGACCACGCTGCACCGCCGGCCAAAAATCTGCTAAGTTTCTGATCACGCTGCACCGTAGAAATTCTGACCACGCTGGCACCGTGGCTCAAAATCCGCTGTTTTCCGACTGGCACCTGGCTGAAATTTCCACCACGCTTTGCACCGCGCTCAAAATCTGGCTAAGCTGATCACGCTATGATCACGATAAATTTCAATTGGCACCGTGGCTCAAAATCTCGCTAAGTTTTCTGATCACGTTGGCATCGTGACCACCGACCACGCTTGGCACCGCTAAAAATCTGGCTAAGTTTTCGATCACGTTTGGCACCGTGGCTGAAATTCTGACCACGTTTTGCACCGAGGCTCAAAATCTGGCTAAGTTTTCTGATCACGCTTTTTGGCACCGTGGCTCGCAATCCGACCACGTTTGGCACCGCCACAAAATCTCGGCTAAGCCGATCACGTTGGCACCGTGGTTGAAATCTGACCACGCTTTTGGCACCGTGGCTCAAAATCTGCCAAGTTTTCTGATCACGCTTTGGCACCGTATTGCAGAAACGACCAATGCTGCACTGCCTGCACCCGCTGTTTTCGATCACGTTTTTGGCACCGTGGCTGAAATTCGACCACGCTTTTGGCACCGTCTGTAATCAAGGCTTTCTCGATCACGCTGGCACCGTGGCTGAAAATCACCACGCTGCACCTGCTCAAAATCTCGCTAAGTTTGATCACGCTGGCACCGCGGGCTGAAAATCTCACCACGCTTTGGCACCGCTGCTAAAAAACTGCTAAGTTTTCTGATCACGCTTTGGCACCGTGGCTGAAATTCTGACCACGCTTTTGGCACCGTTGAAAATCTGACCAATGCTTGGCACCGTGGCTCAAAATCGCTAAGTTTTCGATTTTTGGCACCGTTGCATCTGACCACGTTGGCACCGCGCTGCACCGCTAAGTTCGATCACGCGGCACCGTATGAAATTCTGACCACGTACCAAAATCTGGCTGCTTGATCACGTTGGCACCGCGGCTCAAATCTGCTGCCGATCACGTTTTGGCACCGCATTGAAAAATTCACCACTGCTTTTGGCACCACGGCCAAGCAACTCCGGCTCATCACGCTTTTGGCACCGTGGCATGGAAATACGACGCATGGCACCGCTAGCAAAATCAGCAAGCTGACTACCGTTTCTCTGATCGCTGGCACCCGCGCTCGATCACGCTGCATCGCTAAGTCGAATACGCTGCACGCGTGGCTGAAAATCACTGCTGTTTGGCACCGCTAAAATCTGCTAAGCTGGATCACGCTATTTGGCATCGGCATGAAATTTGACCAATGCATGGCACCGTGGGCTCAGCATCGCTATTTGGCACTGATCAATGCTGACACCGTGGCTGCAAATGCTGGCACGCTATAACTGCTGCTCAAATCTGGCTAAGTTTTCTGATCACGTTTGCTTGGCACCGTGGTGAAATTCTGACCAATGTTTTGGCACCGCGCTCACCCCAGCCACATTTTCGCCCATGGCCACTCCTAGGTTAAGTTTTCTGATCACGTTTTTGTCACCGCTTTCAAATTCTATAACGTTTTTGCCTCAGTGACCTATGGCTAAGTTTCATACATGCTACATTTTTGGCACCATGGCTTAAAAATTTTTGCTCCAATTGGTACCTTTGTAGCCTCAATGACTAACGAAAGAAAAATGATGAAAATTTAGGAATGGTCGGGAGGACTGAATCAAAGCTATGGGCTGAATTCGGATCGGCGCAAGGCTACTCGCCACTTACAATACCTGCCGCATTTAAGTCGTCTCGCAGCGATTCAACTCGCTGCTCGATGGGAATTATGCCATGGCGCCTACAAGGCTAATCGCTTTGCAAGGTTCACCAACTCAGACGTGGGGCCTAAACCCCTCACCGCTGGTCGGCAACGAACGACGGGCGATTGCCGTTTTAGCTGATTCTGACTTTAGAGGCTGTCAGTCATAATCCAACGCACGGTAGCTTCACGCCAATCGGCTTTTTCAACTGCCGATGACCACTCAGCGACCAACGTCTCCTCTGCATCAGGGTTGAATTACTATTGCACACTCGTCATCGCAGGTAAACTAACCTGTCTCACGACTGCCTAAACTCACCACGTTCCCTATTGCGGGTGAACAATCCAACACTTGTGAATTTCGCCTCACAATGATAGGAAGAGCCGACATCGAGGATCAAAAAGCAACGTCGCTATGAACGCTATCGCTACAAGCCGCTTATCCCCGTCAGTAACTTTTCGACACCTCTAGCTTCAAATTCAAGGTCTCAAAGGATCGAGAGGCCACGCTCACTTGCCTCAGATTCGCATCGAAATCGAATCAAACGAGCTTTTACCCTTTTGTTCACACGAGATTTCTCTGCTCGCTGAGCTCATCTTAGACACCCATGTTATCTTTTAACAGATGCCGCCTCACCAAACTCCCCACCTGACAATGTCTTCCGCCTGATCGACCAGCCGAGCCAGCCTGTCCAAAAAGAGGGCAGCGCCTCCGATTCACTGAATAAGTAAAATAACGTTAAAAAGTAGTGGTATTTCACTTTCGCTGTTTCCAGCTCCCACTTATCCTACACTCTCAAGTCATTTCACAAAGTCTGACTCAGAGTCAAGCTCAACAGGTCTCTTTTCCCCGCTGATTCCGCCTAAGCCCTGCTCCCTTGGCTGTGGTTTCACTGATAGTAGACAGG
This sequence comes from Mucuna pruriens, assembly GCA_025330945.1. Classification (NCBI taxonomy): domain Eukaryota; kingdom Viridiplantae; phylum Streptophyta; class Magnoliopsida; order Fabales; family Fabaceae; genus Mucuna; species Mucuna pruriens. The sequence goes on along the minus strand of JAENHJ010000325.1, from coordinate 58,500 downwards.
ACAGTGGGAATCTCGAATCCATTCATGCGCTACTAATTAGATGACGAGGCATTTGGCTACCTTAAGAGAGTCATAGTTACTCCCGCCGCTTACCCGCTGGTTGAATTTCTTCACTTTGACATTCAGAGCACTGGGCAGAAATCACATTGCGTCAACATCCCGCGGGCAATCGCAATCTTTGTTTTAATTAAACAGTCGGATTCCCTTGTCCGTACTTTCAGCTCTGAGTCGACTGCTCGACGCTCGGGAAGAGGCCCCGGGCGGCCTGCTCAATCTGCTCTCGATCGGCACGCGACGACCCGCCTCGCCATGAGCAGTCGAGCGTCCACCGACAGTGACGGTCGGATCGACCCCTGCACCGAGCCAATCTTTTCCCCGAGGTTACGGATCCATTTTTGCCGACTTCCCTGCCTACATTGTTCCATCGACTGCAGGTCTGTTCACCTGAGACCTGATGCGTTATGAGTACGACCGGGCGTGGGAGGCACTCGTCCTCCGGATTTTCAGGGCGGGCGACGACACCACGACGCAGCGGTGCTTTTCCAGCCGCTGATCTCTACCTCCCCGAGCCGCTTTCAGGTGGGCAGGCTGTTAAACGTAAAAAGATAATTCTTTCCTGGGCCTCACGACGCCTCCCGACTCCCTAACGTTGCCACCGCCACGTCCCTGCTCAGAATTTTAACCCGATTCCCTCTGCAGCGCTGCAGCGCTATCGATCAGCCTCTGCCCCTTAGATCGACTAACCCATGTGCAAGTGCTCACATGGAACCTTCTTCGCCTTCAAAAAGTTCTTTATTTGAATATTTGCTACTACCACCAAGATCTGCACCGATCGATCGCCTCGCCTGGCTCACGCCTCGGGTTTTGCAGCATGACCGCGCCTCCTACTCATCTGAGCCTCGGTCCTGCCCCGACGGCTATAGGTCAGCGCGTTAGCTCATCCATTTTCAGGGCAGTTGATTCGCAGTGTGAGTTGTTACACACTTCTCTAGCTGGGATTTCGACTCCATGACCACCGCCCCTGCTGTCTTAATTCCACCAACACCCTTTGTGGGGTCTAGGTTAGGCAGAAGGCACCGCACCCAGCCTTTCCTGCTCATCCCCGCACGCCAGCTCTGCTTACCAAAAATGGCCCACTGGAGCTTTCGATTCGTGGCGCTGCTCAACAAAGCAGCCACTGCCCTACCTATTTAAAGTTTGAGAATAGTCGGGGCGTTATGCCCCGATGCCTCTAATCATTGGCTTTACCCGACAGAACTCCCTCGCTGGCTCCAAATTTATCCCGAGGGAAACTTCTGAGGAACCAGCTACTAGATCTGGCTCGATTAGTCTTTTCGCCTCTATACCCAAGTCCACGAACGATTTGCACGTCAAGATCGCAGGGCCTCCACCAGAAGCTTTCTCCGCTCGCCCGCCAGCATAGTTCACCATCTTCTGGGTCCCGACTGGATGCTTTCACTCGAACCCTTTCACTGTAAGATCAGGTCGGCCGAGTGGTGCTGCCCTACGCATAAAGGTTCCCACCACCAGCTTCTTTGCGCTTACGCATTTACTGCCTGCTGACTCGACACATGTCGACTTCCTGGTCCGTGTTTCAAGACGCGCCGAATGGGGAGCCTCATGCCGACGCCGAGCGCGCAGGTGTAGGCACGCCGAGACGCGCGGCTGCCATCCACAATCGTGATGATGACGCCCGCGAAAGATTTCGACAGATGCTTGGGCCACCATCACAACCGCTGAGGTCAATGTCCTGAAGTCGATCGCGACCGCCACTGCTCCACATCCGACTGACACATCGCCGCCTCATCCGCTCTCCTCTACAATTTCAAGCACTATTTGACTTCTTTTTCAAAGTCTCTATCTTTCTGCAGATGCATTTTGCTCGCTATCTGCCTCGCCAAGATTAGCTCGACTAATTTACCGCCTGATCGGCTGCAGTGACAAACAACCCGATTCGCCGACAGCACTGCCTCACCTTCGGCGACATCCTCCACGACTCGCTCGGCTTCGGCGCATCCAGGCGACTTCATCACAGAGCACACTGAGACGCCGGTATTACAATTCGACGCTTTACCTCGGGCAGATGCTCTTTCCTGCCTCGCTTCGGCAAGCTACTAGACTCGTCAAGTAGCTCTCCGCTTATTGATATGTTTAAACTTCACGGTAGCCCTGACTCGACCTGGTGTCGTCGTGATGCCCATGATACGCGACGTAGGGCTCTGGGAGTCCGACTCTTGCCGCAAGTCTCGAGCGATCGGTTCTGTTAATCGCCATCTCGCTCTCTCTCTTGTCGCGACGAAAGCCGGGCCGCGACCATTTATTTTCACTGCCAGCCACGAGATTCCATGCTCAAGTGGGAGGTCAAGATCCACTCCCGCGCGACGCACGTGAGGCGCTTGCATTTGTGCACGATGTGACACCCAGCAAAGCGCAAGCTCCTACCTCATGCCATCTAAGCAACTTATGCTTCAAAGACCTCGATGGTTCACTGACGCAATCACACCAAGTATCGCATTTCGCCACGTTTCATCATCCATGCAAGAGCCGAGATATCCATGCTGAGTCATTTTTAGCAAGCTGCGGTGCAGTGCAGTCCGTGGCTCGCCGTCCGGCCCGCCAAGACGCACCCTACTCAGCCTCGAGTCGCGGCTAACGGCGTCTGGCCTGCCAGAGCCATGAGAGAGGCGCGCGACTTTGCTCGACTGGTCGGGAGGACCTGGCCTGGCCCGAGAACAGCCTCGAAGCCAGCTCTCGATCGAATCCTGTCCTCACGTGATGAACTGTCACTGGCCGAATCCTAAGGTGCATGAGGCAACGGCTAATGATCCTTCCCAAGCAGTTCACACCCACGGGAAACCTTGTTACGATTTCTCTCTCTCCTTCCTCTAAATGATAAGGTTCAAGTGGACTCTCACAACGTCAGCTGGCAGCGTAACTCGCACGTCAGCCGTTATCCTAACACTTCACCCACCATTCACCCAGCAGAGCGACGCTGTGCACAGGTAAAGAGCGATCAGTAGTCAACGAGCCGATGACTCGCTCACTAGGAATTCTCCTCAAGCCAAGACCACCACTGCACGATCTCATCCCCATCACGTATGAAATTTCAAAGATACCCCGGCCCGTCGGCCAAGGCTATAGACTCGTTGAATACATCAAATAAGCGCCCGCAACATCTAAGGCACGCCGCACTGCTATCGCTCAAACTTCCGTGGCCTAAGCCAACATACCCTCTAAGAAGCCGGCCGCAGGTTACCTCCACATAGCTATTTAGCAGGCTTTGCGTCTCGTCATAACGGAATTAACTACAAATCGCCCCACCAACTAAGAACGCTATGCACCACCACCCATAGAATCAAGAAAGAGTTTGTCTGCCAACTTACTATGTCTCGACCTGGTAAGTTTCCCCCGTGTTGGAGTCAAATTAAGCCGCAGGCTCCACTTTGCCAAGGCTCACACCCCTTTAAAAGCCAAATTTCATGCACTATACCCCCTCTAACTCCCAAAGATTTGATTATAGTGCCGGAGTCCTAAAAGCAACATCCGCCGATCCTCGGGTCGGCATCAAGTTATGGTAGTCAGGACGTATCTGATCGCCTCTCGAGCCCCCAACTGCTTCCTATGGGATTAATGAAAACATCCTTGGCAAATGCCGCTAGCTTGTTCGCCTTTCATAAATCCAAGAATTTCACCGTCCACTATGAACACCTCATGCCTGACGTCCTCGTTTAATCATTACTCCGATCCCGAGGCCAACACACAGATCGATCCTCAGTATGTTATCCCATGTTAATGTATCCAGAGCGTAGGCTTGCTTTGAGCCACCTCTACTTTCTTCAGCAAGACGGAGGCACCCAAGCTAAGGCCGTGGAGCGCATCGCCTACGCAGCGCTCCAGCCGAGCCAGCATCACCTGCAGGCTAATCGATCGACCGAACCTGGCAACCAACTCACGAGCTTTTTAACCGCAACAACTTAAATATACGCTATTGAGCTGAATGACAAGGCCGCGGGCAATTTGCACTTTGCCCTCCCAATGGATCCCTCGTTATGATTTCAGACAATGTACTCATTCCACTACCGCACTCAACGGAGCCCTAGTATAGTTATTTATCGTCACCACCTCCCCGTGTCGATTGCATCTGCGCCGCCTGTCCCTTCGACGTGGTACCGCTCGAGCCTCTCCGAATCGAACCTACCTCCGTCACCCGCTCACCACCATGGTAGGCCACCATTCACTACTCAAAGTCGAGAAAGCGAGAATTAATGAATATGGCCGCCAAGACAAAGCGCCGCAGCGATCCGACTCTAGCACAGTTATCATGAATCATCAAAGCAACAGTAGCCCGCGCTGCCGACCTTTTATCTAATAAATGCATCCCTTTCTCAAGCTCAGGGCTTTGCCGCACGATAGCTCTAGTAATGCGGGACTACGCTATCCCAGCAAGAGATACCATCAAAACAAACTATAACTCATTTAATGAGCCGGCCTGCATAGCTTCACAGCCTAATTAGTCTCATACTACATGGCATGGCCTAATTCGAGACAAGCATATGACTACCGGCAGTGTGATCAACCAGGTAGTAGCCAGCTAATGACCAAGCACGTGAAAGCAGTGCCGACGCAGACGCTTTGATGCAGACTCTCGGCTGCTAAGCGCCAGGCCCATTCGGTGCAACAGATTATGAGGAACGCAATGGGCACTCAGATTCCTCGGCTAAGCTCACAAGCATGCACCGTATCCAAAAGAACGTGTCGCTAAGACAGGCCAGCTGAGGTGTACCAGCCCGACAGTGGACCAGCATAGTGGACTTCGAGATCCTCGACTGCGCAAGGGCCTCGAAGTGAACGGTATTAGGCGCAATCAAACCCATACCTGCTTTTGCAGGTAGGCAACACGAACCGACAAGCTGCCCCAAACGCCATGTGAGGCGAAGGTGACGATTGATGATGATGCAGGATGACACGTCAAGCACGGTGCATCTGCACAAGCACTGAGCGCACAACAAAAACATCCTCGCACAACTCACACGCCTGCTGCTCGGCCATATGCACCAACTCCAACACCACCGAACGAACCACACCCCCGCAATGCCGAGGCATGCAAGCATAAGCGGAAGCACGGTGGCGCCAAGCCCGCATCGCTAGGCATACGTAGGAGACCCGCCTCTAAACAAAGCAGCATGGTGCCCAGTTCTCCAGTCGCCCCTCTCCACAAAAATGTCCAAAGGGACCGGGCGAGGCCTCTAATGGAAGAAGAGGCACACCATGCCCATTTTTTGCTTGACAACGAATCCGTGCCGTGTGGGAGAGGCATGCATTATGTTCACAGAACGCAGCCACGGCGAGGAGGCAACGTTATAACGTTGGTCGGGTTGAGAAAAAAAGACGCCGCGACCGAGCACAAGAGGGTGGGGTGGTTTGGGAGAAAAGAAAACACTGCCGAGTGCAATGGTGAGGATGGGATGGTGGATGAAAAGAGATGCCTGGCGGCGCCAGCACACGAGGAAGGGATTTGATGCCTCAACCCCTACCGGTTAGATTTTTAGGAGGGAGGATGGGATGATGCCCCAACCCGACTGGGTTTAGAGTTTGCCAGACGGGATGATGCCCCAACCTGACCGTTTAGCCAAGGCCCACAGCAAACACATAAAGTAAAGAAGAGTACTGACCCCCTAAGAGTGTGATCCAAGAAAAATCAAGGACAAATATAAAATTGGAGGGACCATGGATCACACATGAGGCGCTTTCTGCCCAAGCATCAGTGTGTTAGACCAAGACCAACCCGGTGGTTTTCTAATGGTAGATGTATGAGACCGCCGCATTTGCCACAATGGCAAATGTTGTCAAGCCGTTGGCACCACCAACCGATTGTTATCACTGGACAAAAACACGACGCCGAGCATGTCAGATGGGGGTGTACGCCCAGCCTGACAGAGATTTTAATTCGCCTCATTACCTCAAAACATGGCAACGCTGGTGAGAATTCTTTCTCGCATCGTATATTAATCACCCAAGAAAAGCATTGCCCACATCACTGGAAAGCTAGATCAAGCTGACAAAACCCACAATTTCTCGATGACGCATCAAAATCCCGAGTTCGCCAAGATCTTGTTATGATCACCCAAAACCAAACCAAAATAACCCAACAAGCATGGGAAGGCTTGTGAGCGTGGAGGAAGTCCTATGAAGTCCTTGATCAACCACTGCGTGGGTTTGAGCGAGGAGCAGCCCCCTATAATAGGGATAATATGCAAAAACCAAAATTGGTACAAGTAGATACCTTTTTTCGAAAGAGATATAAGTCCAAAATCGACCCAGAGGTCGAATTTTGGTGAGATTTTTGCAGGATTGCCTAGAATAATCATATCTTCGTCCACTGTTACAGAAATTTTTGACGAGGGAATAATTTTAAAAATTTTAAAGTGGCTAAAACACATAAAAATCGGGAAAATGGAAAAGGGTACCTAGAGATCGAATTTTGGCGTAGTTTTTGCAGGAAATGCACAATAATATAACCAATGTGTCCACCAAATACGAAAGCCATTGGATAGGGATTGATTTTTAATGATTTTTGAACCAAACTGGCAAAAGAAAAAACTGAAAATGGAGATGAAGTGCTTTGTCACTGCCTCCCAATGTCATTGGGGTCATGAAAGTATTTTGACACGAAGAGGTAGGCCGACGGCTAATGGCTGTCTTTTGGCACCAACGCTAAGTTTCGACTCACGCTTACCAGGAGAAAGCCAGACCGTAGTGCTAACTGGTTATGGCACCATTGCTATGACTGCTACTGAAAATCCTCATCACGTTTGAGATCATGGCGAATCTCATTGATCACTGCCAGATCAGTGAAATTTCAAAATCTATCTGACCATTGCCAAGACCGTGCGAATCGACTGCATCAAGCACCGTTGCTCAAAATCCGCTAAGTTTTCTGATCACTCGCTTGGCACCGTGGCTGAAATTCTGACCCATCGCTTTTGCACCGCTACGCTCAACGCTGGCTTTGCTCCGATCACGCTTTTGGCACCGTGCTCGTGCAAATTCTCGACCACGCTTTTGGCACCTCGCGGGTTCACCATCCGCTAAGTCACGTCGAGCAATACAGATCGCGTTGAAATTCTGACCATCGTGGCACCGATGTGCAACCGCTAAACTATTGTTTTCTGATCACGCTTTTGGCACGGTATGCACTGACCACTGCTTTTGGCACCGCTGCAAAATCCGCTAACTGCTCGTCTGATCACGCTGGCACTGCGAATCGACCACGCTTTTGGGCACCGCGTACGCAACCGCTACGGCGAAGTTTTGGCACCTGTGGCATCAGATTGATCAGCGCTTGGCACCGCACTGGCCTGCAAATCCGCTGTTTCTGATCACGCTTTTACAATCATGGTCGAAATTGACTCACTCGCTTGGCACCGCTAGCAAAATCCCATGTTTTGCCAGCTTCGACGCTTTTGGTCACCGCACACTCACCACGCCATAGACTCATCGCCATTACCATATCCGCTATTGATCACGCTTGGCACTGCGATTTGAAAATCTCACCACGCTTTTGGCACCGAGGTACGTAACCATGCTATTTCTGATCATCGCTTTTGGCAGATCGTATTGTAACTGACCGACGCTTATAAGACCGCGGGCTGCAACCGCTAAGCTTCTCTCGATCACGCTTTTGGCACCGTGGTTGAATCTGACCATCGCTTTTGGCACCGTGGCTCAAAAATCGCTAAGTTTTCTGATCACGTTTTTGGCACCTGGTCTGAAAATCGACCATCAGCTGGCACCGTGGCTCCGCAAATCCGCTAAGTTTTCTGATCACGCTTTTGGCAACCGTTGAAATTCTGACCACGCTTTTGGCAGACGCTACTTCAAAACTCGCTGCTTTGATCACGTTATGATCGCTACCGAATCGAACACGCTTAAGATCAGTTACGTAATCAATTCATGCGTTTTGGCACCGCGGGCCTCACTCGCTAGTTTTCGATCATCGCTATGGCACCGATCGAATCTGACTCATCGCTTTTAAGTGACCGCGGCCAAAATCCGCTAGTTTTCCGATCATCGCTGAGCACCGCGTCGAATTCGACCACGCTTTTGGCACCGCGCATTATCTGGCTAAGTATCGATCACGTCATGGCACCGCGCTCGTAACCGCTAAGTGTTTCTGATCACGCTTTTGGCACCGTGTCGAAATCTCGACGACGCTTGGCATCGCGCTGCAAAATCTGGCTAAGTTTTTCTGATCACGCTTTGTTTGCACGTGGCTGGAATTGACTCATCGCTTTGAGCACTTCGCATGCGCTAAACTCATTTACCGCTGCCGATCACGCTTTTGCCACGTGGCTCGTAACCGCTAAGTCTCTTCATCGACGCTATGGCACCGTGGCTCGTAATCTCGACCACTGCTGGCACCGCTGCTGCAACTCCGAAGTTTTCAGACCACGCTGGGCACCGCTACTCGACCACTGACTGCTGCTAACTGCGGGCTCAAAATCCGGCTAAGTTTTCCGATCACTGCTGGCACCGTGGCGAGCCTCCGACTCACGCTTTTGGCACCGCTGCTCGTAATCTGCTGCTTTTCATCACGCTTTTTGGCACTGTATTGAATTGACCACGCTTACTCCTAGCCACATTTTTGGCCCATGGCTCACCCTAGGCTAAGCTTGATCACGTTGTCACCGCTCAAATTCCTATAACGCTTTTTGGTTCGTGATGACTCATTTTTTTGGCTGTTTGTTACGTTATATTTTTGGCACCATGGCTTAAAAATTTTGTCTAATTGTACCTTGTAGCCTCAATGACGAACGAAAGAAAATGATGAAAATTTAGGAATGGTTGGGAGGGATCTTAATCAAAGCGACAAGGGCTGAATTCGTGATCGCGGGTGCCAGGCCACTGCCACTTACAATACCCCGCCGCTTAAGTCGCCTCAGTGATTCAACTCGCCGTTCGAATGGAATTATAAGCCATATGCCTACAAGGCTAATTCGCTTTGCAAGGTTCACTAACGGTACGTGCCTGGGGGCTTAAACCCCTCATCGCTATTTGCAACGAACGACGGCGACGTTGCTTTCAGTCTGGATTCCGACTTAGAGGCGTTTTACCATAATCCAACGCATCTGAGTTTTCATACATCGGGCTTTTTCAACCAAGCGCTGATGACCAATTGTGCGAATCAACTGCTCTTCAGATTTAGGTTGAATTATTACATGACACTGTCATCAGTAGGGTAAAACTAACCTGTCTCACGACTGCCTAAACCCACTTTCACGCTCCCTATTGTGGGTGAACAATCCAACACTTGGTGAATTTCGCTTACAATGATAGAAGAGCCGACATCAAGGATCAAAAAGCAACGCTGCTATGAACGCTATCGCCATAGCCGCTTATCCCCGTGGTAACTTTTTCTGACACCTCTAGCTTCAAATTCAAGGTCTAAAGGATCGATAGGCCACGCTACTGCTCAGACTCAGATCGAAATCAGAATCAAACGAAGCTTTTTACCCTTTTGTTCCACACTTAGATTTCTGCTCGCTGAGTCTCATCTTAGGACACCTGTTATCTTTAACAGATGCTAGCCTAGCAACTCCCCACCGACAATGTCTTTCGCCCTGATCGACTAAATTGCCAGCCTTGTCCAGAGGGCAGCGCCTGCCCGATTCACTTGAATAAGAAATAACGTTAAAAGTAGAGTATTTCACTTTGCTTTCAGCTCCCACTTATCCTACACCTCTCAAGTCATTTCACAAAGTCTGACTCAGAGTCAAGCTCAACAGTGTCTTTTTCCCCGCTGATTCCGCCTAAGCCTGCCTCTTTGGCTGTGGTTTCAGCTGATAGAGATGGAGATGTGAATCTACATCCATTCATGCGGCTACTAATTAGATGACTTTGGCATTTGGCTACCTTAAGAGAGTCATAGTTACTTCCCGCCATTGCCATCTGCTGGTTGAATTTTTCACTTTGACATTCAGTAGCACTCGGCAGAAATCACATTATGCCAACATCCGCAGGACCATCGCAATGCTTTTTGTTTTTAATTAAACAGTCGATTCTCTGTCCGCATTTCAGCCTCGAAGTCGATCGCTCGACGCCGGGAAGAGGCCCTCGGCGGGCCTGTTTCAATCTGTCCTCGATCGCATCGCTGACGATCCGCTTGCCATGGAGCAGCTCGAGTAGCCCACCGACAGTCGACTGGTCTGGATCGACCTCTGTCACCCTCAGAGCTCAATCTTTTCCCGAGGTTACTGGATCCATTTTGCCGACTTCCTTGCCTACATTGTTCCATCGACCAGAGGCTGTTCACCTTGGAGACCGATGTATGAGACGACCGGCCATGGAGGCACTCAGCTCCTCCGGATTTTCGATGGCCGGGCGCACTCGACACCACGCTGACGGCGGTGCTTTCTTCCATCACTGACTTCACCTCCATTGAGCTGTTTCGTAGGCAGGGCTGTCAGAACGTGAAGATAACTCTTCCGTGCCTCGCGACGCTCTCCGACTTCTAACGTCTGTTGGCCAGCCGCCATCGTCCTGTTCAGAATTTTAACCCGATTCTTTCGTTATCGCAGACGCTTGACGGTCTCTCGCACCCTTTAGGATCGACTAACCTCATGTGCAAGTGCCTCACATGGAAACCTTTCCTTCGACTTTCAGTTCTATTTGAATATTTGCTACTACCACCAAGATTCAGACCGACGATCGCCCGCGCCACGCTCGGTTTTAGATGACCAGCGCCTCCTACTCATCGCCTGGTCCTGCCCGACGCATAGAGTCGCGTTTTAGCCATGCCATCCATTGGTAGTTGATTCAGGTGAGTTGTCACACACTCCTTAGCGGGATTTCGACTTCCATGACCACCGTCTCATTGTCTTTAATCGACTAACACTTTGGTCTTAGGTTAGCCAAGAATTGGGCACCAGAACCTGGCCTTGCTCATCCCGCGATCGCCCGCTTCCGCTTACCAAAAATGGCCCACTGAGTTTCGATTCGCATGCGCCAACAAAGCACCGTTTATCTCCTACCTATTTAAAGTTTGAGAATAGGTCTGAGGGCGTCATGCTCATGCCTCTAATCATTGGCTTTTACCTGATGAACTCGCCTGCTGGGCTCCAAATTTATCCCGAGGGAAACTTTCTGAGGAACTACAGCTACCAGATTGCCTGATTAGTCTTTCGCCTCTATACACCAAGTCATCTGACGATCTGACATCGCCAAGACGTCGCTGGCCTCACCAGTAGTTTCCTGGCTTCGCCTGCCGGGCATAGTTCACCATCTTCTGTCCCGACAGTATGCTCACTCGAACCCTTCACTGCAAAGATCAGTGCTTTGCTGGCAGCCGCCTCACGATAAAGGTTCCCACTCAATCAGCTTCCTTTGCGCTTACGGTTTACTCGCCCGCTGACTCAGCACACATGTCGACTCCTGGTCCGTGTTTCAAGATCGGGCCGAATGGGAGCCCACAGGTCGACGCCGGAGCGCATGCTAGGCACGCCGAGATTCGGCGCTGCCATCCACAATCGGATGATGACGCCCGCGAAAGCATTTCGACAGCCCGCTTGGGCCACCATCACAATCCGTCTGGTCAATGTCCTGAAGTCGACGGCGACCGGCTTTTCACTGCTCCACTATCCGACCGGGACATCATCGCCGCCCTCATCCGCTTCCTCCCGACTAATTTTCAAGCACTATTTGACTTTTTTTCAAAGTCCTTTTCATCTTTCTCATGCATTTGTTCGCTTATCTGCTCGCAAGATTTATTTTCGATCGAATTTACCGCCTGATTGGGCTGCATTCCCAAACAACCTGACCGCTGACGCTGGACAGGTCCGGCACGACTGGGTCTTTCACTCTTTGCTCTCGGCGCCTGTGGGATTCTGTCTTGGCCTCACACCGAGGACGCCCAGACTACACTCCGGACGCCGAGGCGACTCGATTATGGTGGGTTTTCCTGTTCGCTGCAGCATTAGGGGAATTTTGTTAGTTTTTCTCCGCTTTATTGATATGCTAAACCGGGCTGGTAGCCCCGCCCGACCCGAGGTTCATTGAGCGTCCGTGACGCTGCAGGTCTGGAGTCCGACCTGGCGGTCTGGCGACTGGCTCTTCGAAAGCATCGCCATCCACCATTTTGTCGCTGACTGAAGGTCATGGACTCGATTTTCAACTGAGCCACTAGACGATGCTCATGGAGGTCAAGATCCACTCAGCGACGCACGCGACGGCGCTTGATCTGGGAAAACGGCTGTGACATCCCAGTGCGTGTTCTACGACCGCTTTGAGCGCGTAACTTATGCTCAAAGACTGGATGGATTCACGGATTTCGCACCACACCAGTATCGTGATTTCGCCACGCTCTTCATCGATGCAAGAGCCAGATATCCGCTGTCGAGAGTCATTTTGATGTTGTGGTCGTGCAGGTCCGCTGGTCGCTGCCTCCGGCCCGCGAAGATTGCACTTAATCAGCTTTGAAGTTCTCGCGCACGGCGCTCGGGTTTGTGTTTTGGCGCAGAGCGATGCGCGACTCGACAGCCTTCGTGTTAGGTAGACTCGGTTCTGAGTTCGAGAACGCCTCGTAGCCAGCCCCGATCGAACTTGTCCTAGGATGAACGGTTCGGCGCATTTGAACTTATTGTGAGGCAACGACAATGATCTCTTCCGCAGTTCACCCATTTGAACCTTGAGATGATTTCTCTTCCTCTAAAATGATAAGGTTCAAGTGACTTTCTCATAACGTCAGCTAGCGAATCACGACGCACGTCACGCTAATCCGAACACTTCACCCTGACCATTCAATCTAGAGCGACGCAGGTGACTGTTGGCAGGATTTAGTCAACGCGAGCCGATGACTCATAGCATTAGAATTCTTGAAGACCAACAATTGCAATGATCTATCCCTCATCACGATGAAATTTCAAAGATTACCCTGCCCGCTTGGCCAAGGCTATGGACTGCATGAATACATCGCATGCTCCGAACATCTAAGGGCATCACACTGTTATTGCCTCAACTTCCGTGGCCTAGCGCCATAGTCCCTAAGCAGTGGCCGTGAGTTACCTACATAGCTATTTAGCAGTGCCGAGGTCTCGCCTCGTTAACGGAATCTAATCTGCACAAACTCGCTTCCACCAACTCAAGAACGGCCATGCACCACCACCCATAGAATCAAGAAAGAGTTTCAGTCCGCTCACCCCATTTATGTCTCGACCCTGCAGTTTCCCGTGTTGAAGTCACACTAGTTGAGTCGACTCGTGGTGTCTTCCGTCATTCACTTTTTGAGTTTCAGCTTTATGCGACCATACTCCCTCGAACCCAAAGACTTTGATTTTCATAAGGTGCCAGCTGAGTCCTAAAAAGCAACATCCGCGATCCCTGCTCAGCATCGCTATGGTCAGACTAGGACTCAGATTCGATCGCTTCGAGCCCCTCAACTTTTCGCTCTTGATCACGAAAACATCCTTGGCAATGCTTTGCTAGTTGTTCGCTTTTTCATAACTCAAGAATTTCACCTCTCGACTATGAAATCTAATGCCCTCGATCTGTCCCTCAGCACCACTATCTCGATCCTCAAGTGCCAACACAATAGGATCGTAATCCCGCAAGTTATCCCATGCTAATGTATCCGCAGCGTGAGGCTTGCTTGAGCACTCTAATTTCTTCAAAGTAACAGCACCGAGGCACGACCAGCTGTTAAGGCCAGGAGCGCATCGCCGCAGAAGGGACGAGCCGACCTGGCACAATTCTGCAGGCGACCGACGACCCAACCCAAGGTCCAACTACGAGTTTTTTAATCAAGAATAACTTAAATATACGCTATTGAGCTGAATTATCAAGGTTGCTGGCACCAGACTTGCTCCTCCAATGGATCCTCGTTAAGGATTTAGATTGTAATTATTCTAATTACCAGACTAACGAGTCTCTATGATTGTTATTTATCGTCACTACCTCCCCGTGTCGATTGGGTAATTTGCGCCTGCCGCCTTCCTTGATGGTAGCCGCTGTGCCCCTCCGTGAATCGAACTCAATTCTCCACACCACCACCACCATAGAAGGCCACTATCCTACCATCAAAGTTGATAGGGCAGAATTTGAATGATGCGTCACAGACAAAGGTCGCAGGATCCGATCGAGTTATCATGAATCATCAGCAAATAGGCAGAGTCATGCTCGACCTTTTTATCTAATAAATGCATCCCTTCCAGAAGTCTGGGGTTTGTTGCACGTATTAGTCTAGAATTACTACGGTTATCCGAGTAAGAGATACCATCAAACAAACTATAATCGATTTAATGAGCTATTCGCAGCCACAGTCTGAATTAGTTCATACTTACACATGCATGGCTTAATTTTTGAGACAAGCATATGACTCATCGCAGTGATCAACCAGTAGATTCTAATGACTCCAGACGTGAGCGTTGGTGCCGCGACGCATGGCTCGACATGACCTGGCCAGTAAGCAGGTGTCACTGCTGCAACCGAGATTTTTGAGGAACGCAAAGGGGCACCAGGACCTGCTCGCCGCATGCACCGTGATTCAAAAGAACAGTACTCACAAGACGTGTCGTGAGGCCGACGGAGCCTCGACGTGGACTGCTATGGACTTCGAGATCCTCCCGACTTCAAGGGCCCTGGAAGGAACGTGCTATGCAATTCAAACCCATACCGCTTGCAGGTAGGCAACACAGAACTGACAAGACGCCTCAACGCCATAGAGGCTAAGGTGACGATTGATGATGATGAGGATGCATGTCGACTGCTCTGCACAAGCACTGAGCCGACAACAAAAACATCTCGAGCACAACTCACACGCCTGCTGTCACTATAACCCAACACCACCGAATCGAACCACACCGCAATGCCGAGAGGCATGCAAGCATATGGAAGCATCGGCTGGCCAAGTCGATCGCTAGGCATGTATGAGAGACCCAAAACAAGACAGCCAGGTGCCCACCTGGCCGCCCTTCCACAAAATAAAACCAAGGACCGGCCGAGGGTCATGCATCAGGAAGAAAGAGGCACACCATGCCCATTTTTGCTTTTGACAACGAATCTGCCGTGGGAGGAGGCAGCAGCTCAGAGCAAACGATGCCATCAAGGAGGCAACGTTGTTATCATGGTCAAGGAGAAAAGACGCCGCACCGAGCACAAGAGGTGGGGTGGTTTGGGAGAAAAGAAACACTGTGTTTGTGCACGAGAGGATGGGATGGTGGATGAGAAGAGATTGGCTGCGGCCGAGCACACGAGGAAGGGGGATTTATGCCCCAACCCCGGCTGGGTTAGATTTTTTAGGAGGAGGAGGATGGATGATGTCTCAACCCCGATCGGGTTTAGAGTTTACAGATGGGATGATGTCTCTAACGACTGCTTAGGCCAAGGCCTACTGCCAACACATAAAGCAAGAGTACTGACTTCACAAGAGCGTGATCCAAGAAAAACGGCGGACAAATATAAATTGAGGACCATGGATCACACAAGGAAGCCGCCTAAGACGTTGGTGTTAGACCAAGACCAACCCGGTGGTTTTTCATCGTGGTGCGATAGGTATGAGACCGCAGATTGCTGGTAATGGCACAGTTGCGTTGTTGGTCATCTGGTGGCACCACCAACCGATTGCTATCACTTTGACAATGGGCAGAACACCCACGCACGAGCATGTCGATGGGGTGTATCACCGACTGCAGATTTCAGACCCGCCCTGACACTCAGAAACAAGCGAACGTCTGCTTGAGAATTCTCCAGACGGGCCGAGAATCACCCAAGAAAAGCATTGCCCAAGCATCACTGGTGCTAGACTAAGCCACGCCACTAAAACTCACAAATTTCTGAGTGACGATCAAAAATCGGCCGAGTTCGCCAAAGATTCGGTGGATGATCAATCTAATTAATCACCCAAAACCATGGGAAAATAACCCTACAACAAGCATGCGAAGGCTCGTGTGAGCGTGAGGAAGTCCCATGGAAAGTCCTCGGCACCAACCACCGTGGGCTGGTTTGAGTGAGAGCCTACTATAATAGTATATGCAAACCAAAATCAAAAGTAGATACCTTTTTGAAGAGACATAAGTCCAAAATCGGACCTAGAGGTCGAATTTTGGTGAGAGTTTTGCAGGATTGCCTAGAATAATCATATCTCCTCGTCCACCACAGAATTTTTTGACAAGGGAATGATTTTTTAAAAATTTTTAAAGTGGCTAAAATACATAAAAATCGGGAAAAATGGAAAAGAAACCCAGAGACGAATTTGACGAAGTTTTTTTGGTATGAACTCATACTATAAACAATGTCCACAAAATCTGAAAAGCCATTGGATAAGCAATTGATTTTAATGATTTTTAACCAAAATAAGGCAAAACGCAAAATATCCAAAAAATGGAGGATGAAGCGCGTTTGTCACTAAGCCTTCCCAATGTTTGGTCAGGTCTAAGGAAAGTATTTTATCACGAAGAGTGCTAAGCTTTATGGCCAATGGCTAAGTTTTTTGGCACCGTGGCCGGCATCACCACGCTTTCGCACCGCGCTAAAATCCGCTTTCTGATCACGCGGCACCGTGGTAATCTGACCACGCTGGCACCGTGGGCTAAACTGCGCAGTTTTCGATCACGCTGGCACCGCGCGAAATTTACCGCTTTTGGCACCGCTCAAAATCCGCTGTTTTCTGGCACGTGGCACCCTACGAGCTGCCACGCTGGCAAGCGGACACGCTTTGACCGCGGCACTGCCCGCTTTCATCACGCCAGACCGCGCCAAAATTCGCTGCTTAAAGCTGTATCACGCTTTTGGCACCGGCTCAAATCAGCACGCCTGGCACCGCTGGCTCGACAATGCTGTTTTGGCACCGCGTTGGCACCGCGTGTCAACCGCCACGCTCGCGATCACGCTTGGCAATCGTGTTTGGCACGATTCACCGCTCGAAGCACCGCTCAACTGCCAGTTTTCTCGATCACGCTATGCACCGCTCGTACATCACCACGCTGGCACCGCAGTTTCAAAATCTACTAAGTTTTCTGATCACCGCTGGCAATCGGGGTGAAAATCTGACCATCGCTTTGGCACCGTGGCTCGAAAATCTGGTTTTCATCACGCTGGCACCGGTCAAAATCTGACCATCGCTTTTGGCACCGCGTACGCAATCTGGCTAAGTTTCTCGATCACTGCTTGGCACCGTGGCTCAGTAATCCGACCATGCTTTTGGCACCGCTGCTCAAAACTGCCAAGCTTTTCGATCACGTTTTCTTTGGCACCGCGCTGAAATTTCCGACCTACTGCTTTTTAGCACGCTGGCCAAAATCTGGCTTAAGTTTTCGATCGGCATGGCAGACCGTGTTGAAATTTCGACCCACGCTTTGGCTACACCGCATGTTCAAAATCCGCCTAAGTCGACCATCGACGTTTTGGCACCGGTATTGCCGAAAAATCTGACCACGCTTGGCACCGCTGCTCAAAAATCTGGCTAAGTTTTCTGATCAATGCTGGCACCGGTGGTCGAAAATTTGACCACGCTTGGCACCGTGGCTACCAAAATCCGCTAAGCTTTTCGATCACGCTATAACCGCGGGGTTCGAAAACTGCTAAGTTTTCTGACCATCGCGGTAACTGTAATGCGGGAACTGACCACGTTTCGCAATCATGCTGCTGCAATCTGGGTTGCTTTCTCGATCACGCTGGCACCGTGGCTGAAATTTGACCACGCACCGCTAAGCTCTTCATCACGCTGGCACCCTGGCTCAAAATCGTAAGCTTTTCACGCGGCGACTGCATGATCAATTCACGTTTGGCACCGCCAAATCGCGTCGGCTCAAATCTGGCGCAGCTTTTCTGATCACGCTTTTTGGCACCGTGGTTGAAATTCTGACCACGCCTGGCAATCACTGTAACTGCCAAGTCTCTGATCACGCTTTTGGCACCGTGGTTGAAATCTCGACCACGCTGGCACCGCTGCACAAATTCTAGCTATTATGCTCGCTCCATGACTCAATTCCAGGGCTAAGCTTTTTCTCGATCACGTGCTTGTCACCGCTTCTCAAATCCTACAACGCTGGGATCGCGGACTCATGGCTAAGTTTGTTACCATGCCATGGCACCATGGTTTATGTTTGCTCCAATTGGTACCTTTGTAGCCTCAATGACCATGGAAATCTGTAGAAAATGATGAAAATTTAGAACGCAGAGGACGTAATCAAAAGCCATGACAAGGGCTGGACTCAAAGTGATCGCGGGCAGCAAGGCCACTTCCGCCACTTAGCAATACCCCGTCGCGTATTTTAAGTCGCCCGCAGCGATTCAACTCGCTGCTCGACGGGAATTGCGCTTCATGGCTATGCCTTACAAGGCTACATCAGCCTTTGCAGTGTTCACCAACCAAGCACGCGCCTCCGCTCAAACCCCCATCGCTGGCTCGGCAGAACGACCACGCTGTCACTCAGTAGTCTGGATTCTGGACTTAGATGGCACCCAGTCATAATCCAACGCATTTCGCAGAAGTCAAGGCCATCGGCTTTTCAAACTCCAGCGCATGTACTACAGGCTAATCAACGGCTCGCTGCATTAGGTTGAATTACTACTGCGATCATCTGTCATCAGTAGAATCGACCTGCCTCACGCACTCTGCCCAAACCCAGCTCACGCTCCCTATCGCGGGTGAACAATCCAACACTTGGTGAATTCCTCGCTTCACAATGATAGGAAGAGCTCACATCAAGGATCAAAAAGCAACGCCGCTTATGAACGCTATCGCTGCCACAAGCCGGCTTATCCCCGCGGTAACCTCTTCCCGATTGACCCTAGCTTCAAATCTCGCTGTCTAGTGATCGACAGCCATCGCTTATCACGCCTCAGTATTCAGACTGAACAGAATCAAAACGAGCTTTTACCCTTTGCTCTAGATCACGATGATTTCTCAGCCTCTCAGCCCATCTTTAGACACCTGGCAGCACTCTTTAACGTATTGCGGCCGCCTCAGCCAAACTCCCCACCGACAATGTCTTCCGCCCTGGATCGACCAGCCGGCCAGCCTTGTCCAAAAGCAGAGGCCTTCACCATCTCACTCAAGTAAAATAACGCTAAAAGTAGTGGGCATGCTTCACTGCTGCATCTGCTGCTCCCACTTATCTCTACACCTTCAAGTCAGTTTCACAAAGTCGGACTAGAGTCAAGCTCAACAGGTCTTCTTCCTCGATTCCGCCAAGCCTCGCTCTCTTTGGCCGCTCTCACTGGACAAGAGAGCGTGACAAATCGGGAATCTGGCATCCATTCATGCGCTACCAATTAGATGACACAGCATTTGGCTACCTTAAGAGAGTCATAGAAGACTCCCGCCGCTTACTCCGCTGCTATTGAATTTCTTCACTTTCGACATCTCAGAGCACTGGGCAGAATCATACGCAGCTAACATCCAGGACTAGTACGCAATGCGTTTTCTGCTATTTAATTAAACAGCCTGATTCCCTCTGTCCTGCATCTGCAGTTCTGAAGTCGACTGCCCGACGCCTCGGGAAGAGGGCACGGCAACCGTCATCTCAGTTTCTCGATCGAAGACACGATTGCCCGCACGGTGAGCAGTGTCCTGAGCAGTCCATCGACAGCCGATGCAGCCTGGATCGACCCGTGTCACCAGAGCCAATCTTTTCGGAGGCTGATGCATTTGCTTACTTGCTTCTGCCGATGGTGTCCATCACCAGAGGTCGTTTCACCTTTGGAGACCTGATGCAAGCTATTAGTACGACCGGGCGTGGGAGGCACTCTAGTCTCCTGATTTTCAAGTGGCCGGGCGTGACACACACGCGATTTGCAGCGCTGTCTCAGCCGCCGGACCTTACCTACGCCGAGCTGTTTCCTTGTGGTCGGGCAAAAGCCGTTTGGCACGTAAAAGACAAATCTTTTCCTCGGGCTCCTGCGACGCTCTCCGTGACTCCCTCAAACGCAGCCACCGCCACGCCCTTGGCTCAGAATTTTAACCATTCCGTATCGCTGCAGCGCTTATCGTATCGCCCCGCTCCCTTAGCGATCGACTCATGCGCAGTGTTGTCACATGAACCCTTTCCTCTTCTGCCTTCAAAGTTCATACTGAATATTTGCTACTACCACCAAGATCTCAAGCACCGACGCATCAGCCCGGCGCAAGCTCACGCCTGGTTTATGCATGCCACCTGCCGCCTCCTCACTCATCTGCCTGGGCTCGTCCCGCGCGCGGGTCTAGGTCGCACATGAAGCGCCATCCATTTTCTGGCTATTGATTCTAAGCAGTGAGTTGTTAGCCACACTCTAGCTGATTTCTGACTTCCATGACCACCGCCCTCGCTGCCTTAATCGACCAACACTCCTTTGTGGGGTCTTAGGTTAGCGCATTGAAGGCACCGTAACTCCAGCTTCCTGCTTCATCCCGCACGCTAGCCTCTGCTTACCAAAATGGCCCACTCTGAGTCTGATCAAGGCTCACCAGCGCCACGCCTCGTCCTACCTATTTAAAGTTTGAGAATAGGCGAGGCGTTGGCGCGATGCCTCTAATCATTGGCTTTATCCCAGAGAACTCGGCCTGCTGGCTCCATTATCGAGGGAAACTTCTGAGGAACCAGCTACCAGACGGTTCGATTTAGTCTTTTCGCCTCTATACCCAAGTCGCATCTAACGTATTTGCACGTCACGATCGCTATGCTCACCAGAAGCTCTCTGGCCTCACTGCCTGGGCATAGTTCACCATCTTCGTGTCCCAATATAAGCCTCACTCGAACCTCCTTCACAGAAGATCGTGGTCGCAGTCAGGAGCTGCCTACACGACAGTCATGTCCCACTCAATCAGCCTTTGCGCCTACGGGTTTACTTCCGCCACGATTTCCAGCACATGTCGACTCCTTGGTCCAGGTGAGCCAAGACGGCCGAATGGGAGCCCAATGTGCCGACGGAAGCTGCAGGTGCTAGCATCGCCGAGACGTGCAGCAAGGCCGGCCATCCACAATCAGATGAGATGCTCATGACAGCATTTCGACACCGCTTGGGCTACTATCACACCCAGATCCGTTTCTGGCCAATGTCCTCGAAGTCGATCTACGGACGGCCACTGCTCCACATCCGACCGACATCAAGCCGCCTCTATCCGCTTCCTCCACGAATTATCTACGCACTATCTGACTCTTTTCAAAAGTCCTTTTCATCTTTCTCATGCGTACATCTTGTTCGCTATCTGCCTCGCACAGTATTTAGCCTTGACGAATTTCACCGCCTCGCGCTGCATTCCCAACAACCCTGATTTCGCCGCATGTGGTCGACAGGTCCGGCACGACTTCCGGCTCTCACCTTTCAGCGCCTCTTCCTGTGACTGCCCGTCCGCCACCGAGGACGCTTTCTCCAGACTATACACCCGACGCTGAGGCGACTGATTTTCATGGCGCTCTTTCCCTGCCTCGCCAAGCCATATGTAGAATCCTTGTTAGTCCTCCGCTATTGGATATAAGCTGATCCTCAGCGGTAGCCTCACGACTCGAGGTTCAGCTGGGAGCGTCCGTGACGCAAGGCAGGGCCTGTGAGTCCGACCTGCGTGCCTGGGCGCGACTCAGTCTTCGAAAGCATCGCTCATCCACTCATTTTGTCGCTGAAGTCGTGACTCGACAACCAGCGACGAGATTTCGGGAGGTCAAGTATCCACCTCCTGCGCACGCATCTGAGTAATGCTTGCATGTCAAAGACGATGCGTGACAGCTAAGCGTTCTGCCTCATGGCTTCTGCAACTTATGCCTCAAAGACTCGATGGTTCACTGATTCTCCGCACCACACTAAGTATCGATTTCGCTACGTTTGCTTCATCGATGCAAAGAGCCGAGATATCCGCTGTCGAGTCATTTTGTATGTCAGTGTGTCGTGGCAAGGTCCGGCGGGTCGCCGCCTCCGGCCCGTCAAGACGGTGCACTCACAGCTGAAGTTCCTCGCAGCTAAGCCAGGGTTTGTGTTTTGCCAGAGGACGCGAGCTCAGTCGGAGGACGGCGTGTTCGAGGAACAGCTCCTCCAGCCAGCATCACCTGGTCCAAGGATGGAAACGGCTTGGCCGAACTTGTCGTGGAGGCAACCATCAATGATCCTTCCGCAGTGTTCACCCACGGAAACCTTGTTGCATTCTCCTTCCTCTATGATATGTTCAGGATTTCACAAACGTCATGGCAATGAACCGCCCATCTCAGCCGGCCAACACTCCACCCGATCTATCTCAATCTGTGAGGGAGCCGGCGTGTGTGTACAGTGGACGTAGTCAACGCTGAGCCGATGACTACAAGCATCAGGAATTCCTCGTTGAAGCACCAACACGCAATGATCGCATCCCATCATCGATGAAAGCCTCAAAGATTCACCTCGGCCTGCTTCTGGCCAAGGCTATAGACTCGTTGAATACATCGTTGCCAGGCGCCTCATGTAACATCTGCAGCATCACTGCACTGCTATTGCCCTCAAACTTCCGTGGCCTAGCTGCCATAGTCCTCTAAGACGTCAGGCCGTGGAGGGTTACCTCCACATAGCTATTTAGCAGAAGCCGAGTCTGCTTCACAGCTCTGCTAATTAAATCTGCACAAATCGCCTCCACCACTCCGCTAACTACGCACTCACCACCCATAGAATCAAGAAAGAGCTTTCCTGGGCCTGTCAATCCACTATGTCCTGACCTCGCAAGTTTCTGTTGTTGAGTCAACAAGCCGTTGTGCACTCGCGGTGCCCTTCACACCTGCAGTTTCACTACACCATACCCCCTGAACCCAAAGATTTGATTATACAGGCATGAGTCCTAAAGTAACATCCGGCCGATCCTCGGTCGGCAATGCTTATGGTGGTTGAGACTAGGACGGTATCCTACCGATCGCTCGCTCCCCCAACTTTCGCTCTTGATTTACTGAAAACATCTCTGGCAAATGCTTTCATAGCTTGTTCGCTCTTCATGTATCCAAGAATTTCACCTCTCCACTATGAAATACTGAATGCCCTCGACCGCCTCAAGCGACCATTACTCCGATCCCAAGGCCAACACAATAGATCAGAATCCCATGGTGTTATCCCACGCTAATGTATCCAGAGCGTAGGCTTGCTTTCTGAGCACTCTAATTTCTTCAAAGTAACAAAGACTAGAGGCGAATGCTCTGCCAGAGCAGACAGCGCGCTAGCAGTTTGGGACGAAATGACCGGTGTGCACACCGCAGGCGGACCGATCGACCCAACCCAAGGTCCAACCACGAAAGCTTTTTAACTGCAACAACTTTAAATATACTGCTATCGAGTCGAATTAATCACGTCGCCGGCACCAGACTTTGCCCTCCAATGGATCCTCGTTAAGGATTTAGATTGCATCATTCCACTAACAGCACTCAATGAGTTCTGCAGATTGTTATTTATTGTCACTTACCTCCCGTGTCAGATTGCAATTGTCACTGCCATCTCTCCTTTGATGCGACGTCGTCATGCTTTCCTCAGGCTCCCTCCGAATCGAACCCCACTCTCCGTCACACCGTCACCACCATGAAAGCCACTAATCCTACCATCAGTTGATAGGCAGCAAATTTGAATGATGCGTCGCCGGCACAGAGGCCGTGCGATCCGACGAGTTATCATGAATCATCAGCTAGTCAGGCAGAGTTCGCTATGTCGACCTTTATCTAATAAATGCATCCCTTCCTAAGCCTGTGGCTCTGTTGCACGTATTAGCCTCGTAGCACTACTACTTGCTATCCGAGCAAGAGATACCATCAAACAAACTATAACTGATGTTTAATGAGCTATTCGCGAGCTTTCACAGTCTCAATTGCTAGTGCATACTTTACACTATGGCGCATGGCTTACTTTGAGTATCAAGCACATTATGACATACCGGGCAGATCAACCAGGTAAGTTATCAGCACGACTCAAGACGTGGAGTGCTGTGCCGCCGACGATGGCTTCGCATGTGACTCTTGGCCAGGCAGTGTGTCGTCCAAGGCAACCGAGATTTTGAGGAACGCGAAGCGGGCACGTGACTCGCTGCCGCCGCAGGCACCGTATCTCAAAAGCAACGCCTACGCACACGCGCCACGTAGCCGACGGCTCGATGCGGACCGCGTAGCAGACTTCAAGACTCTCGACTCTCAAGAGGCCCGGAAGCGAACGGTAGTCATGCAATTCAAACCTATACCGCTTTTGGTAGGTAGGCAACACGTGAACTCCGACAAGACGCCTCTAACGCCATGGAGGCGTAGTGACGTATCGATGATGATGAGGATGCATGTCTGACTCGCTTCGTGCGTACAAGCACCTGAGCTGCATAACAAAAGACATCCCGAGCACAACTCACACGCCTCGCTGCCTATACACCCAGCACTCACCGTAACGAATCCACTACGCAGAATGCCGAGAGGCATGCAAGCATCATGAAGCATCGGTAGCCAAGCTCCGCGATCGCTAGGCACGTACGCAGAGACCGCCTTCTAAACAAGAAGCAGATATGTGTGCTCCACCCAGCGCCCTTCCACAAAATAAAACCAAAGGGACCCAAGGAGCGGTCGCACTAGGAAGAAGAGGCACATCATGCCCATTTGCTGTGACGACAACCAAGTCTGCCGTGTGGGAGTGCAGGCGCTGCTATACAACGTTAGAAACGATGCCACTGGCATAGAGGCAACGTTGCTATCGTTGGTCAAGGAGAAGAAAGACGACGACTGGCTAGACAAGAGTGCGTGGTCTGGGAGAGAAAAACACTCCCTCGGTGGCCGAGTGCACGAGGAGATGGGATGGTGATGAGCAAAAAGACACCGCGAGGCCGAGCACACGAGGAAGTGGATGCATGTGCCCAACCTGGCGCGTTAGATATTTTGTGAGAGTGGAGGAGGATGATGCAACCCGGTTTAGAGTCGCCAGACCGGGATGATGCTTTAATCGCGCACAAGCCTAGCTACAAGCCACAAGAACACATGTTAAGAGTACTGACCCCCAAGAGCCGGTGATCCAAGAAAATCAAGGGACAACATAAAATCGAGGGACCATGGATCACACATGAGGCGCTGTCTAAGCATCAAAGTGGTGTTAGACCAAGACTCAACCCGTGTGGTTTTTCACTGCAAGTGCTGTGTCATGTATGAGCACCGCTGCATTTGGTGTTAAGGCCATGCTATGGTCGCGAGTGGCACCACCAACCGATTACATATCACCGGACAATGGGTAGAACACCCACGCCGAGCATGCGTGACGTGTACCGCCCACCGACGAGACCCGCGACTGCACACCTCGAAACCAAGTGGCACGCTTGCTTTGAGAATCTTCGACATCTGCCCGAGAATCACCCAAGAAAAGCATTGCCCAAGCATCACTGGTGCTAGACTAAGCCACGCCACTGCAAAACCCACAAATTTTGAGGGATCGCACTGCACCCAATCTACGAGTTCAATAAGATCTCTGCTGTGATGATCAACGCACTAATCACCCAAAACCATGGGAAACATGACCCACAGCAAGCATGGGCCAGGCTTGCCATGTGGAGGAAGTCCCATGTGGAAGTCCCGCACCAACCATCAGGGCGTGGTTTGAGGAGGAGCGTACTATAATAGGATAATATGCAAAAACCAAAATTGTACAAGTAGATACCTTTTTTTTGCAGACATAAGTCCAAAATCTGACCAGAGGTCGAATTTTGGTGAGAAGTTTTTGCAGGATTGCCTAGAATAATTTGCATATCTCCTCGTCCACCACAGAATCTTTTTGACGAGCGAATAATTTTAAAAAAATTTTAAAGTGGCTAAATACATAAAATCGGGAAAAATGAAAAAAGGGTACCTAGGAGATCGAATTTTGGCGTAGTTTTTTAGGAACTCACACAATACTATAAACAATGTGTCCACCAAAATACGAAAGCCATCGATAAGGGATTGATTTTTAATGATTTTTAACCAAAATGTGCAAAACGCAAAAAATCCAAAAAATGAGGATGAACCTAGGCTTTGTCACCAAAGCCTTCCCAATGTCATCGGGGGTCTAAGGAAAGTATTTTGACACGAAGAGTTGCTTTTCCACGCAATGGCTGTGCTTGGCACCAACGCCAGTCGGGACCATCGTTAGCCTGTATGACTGCATGCATCCTACGACACGTCTAAGACTGCCATTGAAATTGACCACGCTGGCACCGCTATCAAAGATCTGGCTACGTTTTCTGACTTTGGCACCGTGGCTGAAAATCCGATTCACGTCTGGCACCGCCACTCAAAAATCTGGCCAAGTTTTCTGATCACGTTTCTTTGGCACCGTGGCCGGTATTCTGACCACGTCTTTGGCACCGCGGGTACCAACCGGCTAAGTTTCTAATCGACGTTTTTGGCACTTGCGGGTCGAAAATCTGAATCCCACGCTTTTGGCACTCGATGGCTCAAAAATCCTGGCTAAGCCTTTCGATCACGCGTGGCACCGCGCTGAAAATCCGACTCACGTTTTGGCACCGCTGGCTGCAAATCTGGCTAAGCTGATCGACGTGTTAGCACCGTGGCGAAATCTCACCACGCCAGCACCATGCCTGCAAAACGCTAAGCTGATCACGCTTTTGGCAATCGCGGGTTGAAATTCTGACCACGTTTCTGGCACCGTGGCTCAAAAATCTGCCTGCAAGTTTTCTCTGACCACGTTGGCACCTGTACATGGTAATCTGACCACTGCTTTTTGGGCACCGCCAGCCAAACAAATCAAGCTAAGTTTTCTGACACGTGTCTTTGGCACCGTGGCTGAAATTTCCCCGACCACGCTGGCACGCATTCAAAATCTGGCTAAGTTTTCTGATCACGTTTTGGCACTGGTTGAAATTACTCACGCTTTGGCACCATGTTCCATTGGCTTTTCTGATCGCTTTTGGCACCGTGGTTGAAATTCTGACCACTTTATAATCATGCTCAAAACTGCTAATTTCTGGATCACGCTGGCACCGTATTGAAATTCGAATTTACTGCCAGCATCGCAGCCTCAAAATCGCTGTTTTCTGATCACGCTGGGCAATCGGCTGAAAACTGACCACGCTGCACTGGCCAAATTCTAGCCACGTTTTTGCTCATGGTTCAATTCCCAGGCTAAGTTTTCTGACGCTTATCACCTGCTTCTCAAATCCTATAACGTTTCTTGATCGTGGACTCATATGCTGTTTGTTACCATGCTAACATGGCTTAAAAATTTGTGCACGAGTGCACCTTGTAGCCTCAACGATTTTAACGCAAAGAAAATGATGAAAATTTAGAATGGTCGAGGATTTAATCAAAGCTTATTACGTCACTCAAGGATCGTGGGCAAAGAAGGCGCTCGCCACTTCACACACACCCGTCACAGCATTTAAGTCGTCAAGAAGGATTCAACTGCGCTGCTTGACGGAATTACGCCATGCATGCCTTACAAGGCCAATCTGCCTTGCAAGGTTCACCAACGGCACGTGTCTGGGGCCTAAACCCCCACTGGCTCAAGAAATCCACGCTTATCATTTGTCGTGATCAGACTTAGACATGCTCAACATAATCCAACCATCTTAGTCACACATCGCTTTTCTCAAACTGCCGCGATGACCAATTGTGCTAATCAACTGCTCCTCTGCATTCAGGCTGAATTACCATCATACACCTGTCATCAAGAGGGTAAAACTAATTGCCTCACGCACTGCTCAAAACCTAATGCTCCCTATCGTGGGTGAACAATCCAACACTTGTGAATTTCGTCACAACGATAGGAAGAGCCGACATCGAAGGATCAAGTGCTAACGTTTATGAACGCTGGTCGCCATTGTGCCGCTTATCCCCGTGGGTAACTTTTCCACACCTCTACCAAATTGTCTAAAGGATCATAGGCCACGCCACCTGCCTAGATCAGATTGAAATCAGAATCAATCCAGCTTTTACTCCTTTGTTCCACACGAGATTTCTGCTCTCACAGCTCATTTTAGACACCCATGCTATCTTTAACGTATGTGCCGCCTACCAAATCCCCCGCGACCAATGTCTTCCGCCCGGACACCAAATACGCCTCTTGTCCAAAAAAGAGGGCAAATACCATTCCATTCACTTTTAAGTAAAATAACGTTAAAAGAGATTACTGGGTCATTTACCCCACTTTATCCTACACTCTCAAGTCATTTCAATAAAGTTTGACTGTAGTCAAGCTCAACAGGTCTTTTCCTCACGATTCCATTGCCCTCGCTCCCTCATTTGGTTTCACTGGATAAGAGACAAAAGGACGCTGGGAATCTCACATCCATTCATGCCACAATAGATGACGGCATTTGGTTACCTTAAGAGAGTCATAGCGATTCCACCAAGCATCTCCGCTTTTGGTTGAATTTCTTCACTTTGACATTCAGAGCATCAAGGTGAATCACATCATACAATATCCGCAGTGGGACCATCGAATGCTTTGTTTTACCAGTCAGCCTATTCCCTTGTCCGCATTCTAGCTTCCGAGTCGATCGTTCGACGCCGGGAAGAGGCCCCTCAAGGCCTGCCTGTCCGCCCCCGATCAAGACGCCGGGACGCACTGCCCGGCCATGAGCAGCTCGAGTAGCTCATCGACACCGACGGTTCGGACTGACCCTGCCCAAATCAGAGCCAATCCTTTTCCTGAGGTTGCTTGATCCATTTTGGCCGACTTTCCCTGCCTACATTGCTCCATCGACCAGAGGCTGTTCACCTTGAGACTGATGTTATATCTGTGAGCACCTGCCTCCTGAGCCAGTGAGCCGCCGGGCGCACTGACACCACGCGACGGTGGGTGTTTTCCAAATTGACTTACCTCCTACTTAGCCAAGCTCTGGTGGTGTTGTTAAATTTAAAGATAACCCTTTCCCGGCCCGACGCCTCCTGACTCCCACGTCACCGCCAATGTCTGCTCAGAACTTTTAACCGATTCCTTTCTATAAGAAGCGCTATCGACCAAGCCTCGTCCCTTAGGATCGACTAACCCATGTGCAAGTGCCGTCACATAGAACCTTCCCCTTCTGCCTCAAAGTTCTCATTTGAATATTTGCCATTACCACCAAGATCCGCACCCATTCCATCAAGCCCGCCCGGGCTCACGCCTCGGTTTTGCAGCGACCGTCGCGCCTCCCACTCATCGGTCGGTCCTGCCCCACGGCCGTATAGGTCATGAAGCATCCATTTTCTGTAATATTGATTCAGGAGTTGTTACACACTTACGATTTCTACTTCCATGACCAATCGTCTCGTTGTCTTAATCGACCAACACCCTTTGTGGGGTCTAGTTAGCGCTGCCAGCTTGGGCACCGTAACCTGGCTCCAAGATCGCGCTCTGCTTACCAAAATGGCCCACTTTGAGTTTCCTGGGACTCCGCTACGACTCAACAGAGCAACCACTGCCCTACCTATTTAAAGTTCGAGAATGCCTGGCGTCATACTCCGATGCCTCTAATCATTGGCTTCATCTCGACAGAATCTCATCATGGCTCCAGCCCATCCCGAGGGAAACTTCTGAGGAACTGCCTATCAGACTGCCCGATTAGTCTTTCATTTACACCCAAGTCGATTTAACGAGATCAAGACGTCAAGATCGCTGCCCACCGTAGTTTTCCTCTCGCTTCCTGCCAGCATAGTTCACCATCTTTCGGTCCCGGCTGTATGTTTTCACCGAACCCTCTTCACGTAAGTGATCAGATACCTATCATGGTGCTGCCCACACATCATGTTCTACCTCAATCAGCTTCTCAAGGCTTACTTTGCTTATTTCGCCGACTACACATGTCGACTTTGGTCCGTGTTTCACATCTGCCGAATGGGGAGCCCACTGCCGACGCCGGGAGCGCCAAGAGGTGCTTAGGGCACGCCAGAGACGGCGCGCCGCCATCCGTCAATCGCGGATGGCGATCACAGCATTTTACCGGGCTTCAGCCACTATCAATCCATAGCTTGGTCAATGTCCCGAAGTCGACGCAAGGACCGGCCACCGTCGCACATCCGACCGACACATCGCCGCTCCCATCCGGCTTCCTCCCCACACCCTCACTATTTGACTCTTTCAAAGTCCTTTTCATCTTTCCTCGCGTATTTGCTCGCTATCTGCCTCTCGCCAAGAGATTTAGCTCGACTGACTCATTGCCTGACACAGACTCCAAACAACTCCGGATTTCGCTGACACAGGTGGCGACAGGGTCTGGCTTCACTTTTCTCAACGCTTCTTCAGGGATTTGGGCCCTGGTCTGCCATCGAGACGTGCTTCAGATATAATTCCAGAGCGCCGAGGCATCGATTTTCATGGCGGGTTTTTCCTGGTTGCCACAAGCATAGGGAATCTCTGTTAGTTTCTTTTTTCCTCCGCTTATTGATATGTTTTAAATCCTCACTGGTAGCCCTGCCTGACTCTGAGGTCTGGCTGGGAGAGTCCATGACGTGCCGCTAGTGGTCTGGGAAACCGACCTGGCGGTCGCAAGGCTGACTGGGTCTCGAGCATCATTTCATCCATTCATTTCTCTTAATGCTGGCTTATTCTGGCCACGGACTTCATTTCTTTTTCAACCAGCCACTTAGAGACGATGTCATGAGGTCAAGATCCACTACAAGACGCACGCTGGTATGCTTGGGCCTGGGGGCACCATGACACCAAAGTGTTCTCTACTTCTTACTTGGTTTCAAGCACCTATGCTTCAAAGACTCGATGTTCACTGGATTCTGCATCTACACCTATTTCAAGCATGTTCTTCATCGATGCAAAGAGCTGAGATATATCCAGAGTCATTTTTATATGTCACAGGTCGCGGCAAGAAACCATGCAGTCGCCGTCTGGTTCAAGATTGCACTTACAGGCCAGGTTCGCGCACGGTCAGGAGCCATGGGCGATCGGCCTCGTCACTGGTCTGTGAGGATTGTGGTCGGTGTTCGAGCATCGCCCCCCGAGCCACTTCCATCGAACTTGTTCCGAGGATGAACGTTCATTTAACTTGTTGTGAGGGGCACCATAATGATCCTTCCAGTTCACCATTTTAAACCTTAGTTACGACTTCTCCTTCCTCTATGATAAGGTTCAATGGATCTTCACAACGTCATGGCAAATGCGAACCGCCTAATGCCGCTCACAGCAGAATCCGAACACTTCACCGACCATTCACCTAGAGAGCGATGCTGTGTGCCAGCGGGCGGACGTGAGTCAACGCCAGCCGATGACTGCGCCATTAGAATTCCTCGTCGAAGACCAACAATTGCAATGATCTATCGCCATCACGCGAAATTTCAAAGATTGTCCGCATGCAGCCGCTATAGCACTCAGCTGAGGTATCAAACGCTGGCGCCTGTAATATCTAAGGGCATCATGTTCGTTATTGCCCAAACTTCAGTGGCCTAAGCCACATAGCCCTCTAAGAGCTCGAAGTCATATGGTTACCACATAGCTATTTAGTTGTGTCGAAAGGTCTCAAGCTGTTAACTACTCAACCAGACAAATCGCTTCTCCAATTAACTAAGAACATGCACCATCAAATTGTTGGAATCAAGAAAGAGTTTCAGTCATTAATCCCATTATGCCCCTGATTCTGTTTTCCCCAATAGCCAAATTGTCAGCAGTTCCACTGCGGTGCCCTTCACAATTCCTTTAAGTTTCAGCCTATGCACCATACTCGAACCCAAAGACTTCACTTATGCCAATGAGTCCTAAAAGCAACATCCGCCGATCCCCTCGGCTCAAGATCGCTATGGTCGAGACTAGGATTGCGATCTCGATCGCCTTTCGAACCCCCAACTGCTCTGATTAATGAAAACATCCTTGGCAAATGCTTTTCGCAGTTGTTCGCCTTCATAAATCCAAGAATCACCTCCGATCATGAAATACTTAATGCCCCCGGATCGGCCCCTCAAGTAATCATTACCTGATCCCGGGTGCCAACACACAGATTCTAATCCGCCAAGTGTTATCCCATGCTAATGTATCCAAGCAGGCTTGTTGAGCACCTAATTTCTTTCAGCGTAACAGCACCCAGGCACGACCCGCCAGTTAAGGCCAGAGCATCGCCTAGAGTGGGACGAGCCGATCGGCACACCAGAAATGCTGACCGATCGACTCCAACCTGCTGTCCAACTACGAGCTTTTTTAATCAGCAACAACTTAAATATATACGCCTATTGAGCTGGAATTATCGCTGCTGGCACCAGGATCTGTTCTCAATGGATCCCTCGTTATGGATTTAGGATTGCATCTATTCCACCCATTTCACCAATTGAGCCCGAGATTGCGACATTTTATCACACTACCTCCCCCGCGGTCGTGACTGGTAATTATACGCTTCTCCTTGATGTAGCTGCCAGGCTCCCTCCTGACCGAACTTACTCTCCGTCACCCGTCACCACCATGGTAAAGTTACCATCCTACCATCGAAAGCCGATAAAGCGTAAATTTGAATGCCGCATGATCCGACGAAGTTATCATGAATCATCAAAGCAACAGCAAGAGTCTGCCGACCTTTTATCTCAATAAATGCGATCCTTCCGTAAGCCTGGTTTCATGACGATTAGCTCCAGAACTACTCACTGCGATCCGAGTAGAGATACCGATCAAACAAACTATAACTGATTTAATGAGCCATTTCGCAGTCAGCCTCAATTAGTCATACTTACACATGCATGGCTTAATTTTGAGACAAGCATATGACTAATGGCAGGATCAATTTGTAGATTCAGCACGATCAGACGGAGTGCTGGTGCCGCCGACGTATGGTCGATGTGACCTTTGCCAAGGCAAAGTCAGTCTGCTGCAACCGAGATTTTGTGGAACGAAGCGAAAGTATTCTCAGGACTGCTCAGCAGACCAGATTCAAAGAATGGCCACAAGACGCAAGGCCACGAGGCCGACTGACTGGACCGGCGTGGCAGACTTCAAGATCCCGACCTCCCAAGAGGGCCTGAAGGAACGTAGCTAGTAATTCAAACCTGCTTGCAGGTAGTACAGAATCGACAAAGACGCCAACGCCATGGAGTGCAGGCATTTATCGATGATTTAGGATGCATGTCGATCAAGCTCAAGACAAGCACGAGCCGACAACAAACATCCCAGCACAACTTCACACGTCAAGTCAAGAGTAACCCAAGACCACCAATTTAACTATTACCTCGGCAATGCCTGGTAGGCATGCAAGCATATGGAAGCATCTGGTGGCGCCTAAGCCTCAAGACGCTAGGTACGTATGTAGAGACTTCTAAACAAGAAAGCAGCCAGGAAAGCCACCTAGTCGTCACCTCCACAAAATAAAACCAAAGGACC
This sequence comes from Mucuna pruriens, assembly GCA_025330945.1. NCBI lineage: Eukaryota > Viridiplantae > Streptophyta > Magnoliopsida > Fabales > Fabaceae > Mucuna > Mucuna pruriens. Next base: position 25,287 of record JAENHJ010000325.1, on the reverse strand, counting down.
AAGGAGGCATTAGGAAGAGAGGCACACTATGATTTGCTTTTCGGACAGCGAACGGGTGTCGTGGGAGGAGGCAACAAGCTCACAGCAAACGAGCATCAAGAGAGGCAACGCTACATCATATCGGTGAGAAGAAAAAGACACTCTCGCATCGAGCACAAGAGTACGGGTGGTTCGGGGAGAGTCACTGGCCGAGTGCACGAGGATGGGATGGTGGACGAAAAGACATCGGCGATGCCGAGCACACGAGGAAGGGATGATGCCTCAACCCCTACCGGCTTGATATTTAGAGGGAGTGGAGGATTGATGATGCCCCCAATCCCCGACTGGTTAGCCAAGGCCCACAAGAACACATAAAGCAAGAGCATCGCCCCCAAGAGCAGTGTGATCCAAGAAAATCAAGGGACAAATATAAAACCGGGCGGACCAGTGGATCACAGCGAAAAGCGCCGCCACATGTTAGACCAAGATTCAACCTGGGTGGCTTTTAACGTATGCCAGATACATGGTATCACAGACGGCCACGGCGTCATTATGTTGTTGTCACAGGTACCATCAACCGACAGGTTATCACGACAACGGGTAGAACACCCACGCCGAAAGCATGTCAGACGTAGACAAATGACAGAGGATTTGCAACCCGCCTTCAAAACAAAGTATAACGTCATTGAGAATTCTCCGCACTGCCCGAGAATCACCCAAGAAAAGCATTGCCCAAGCATCACTTGGCAAGTAGACTAAGCCATGCCACTAAAACTCACAAATTTTTGAGATCTATTCAAAAATCGGCCGAAGTTCACAAGATCTCTAAGATGGATGATCAACGACTAATCACCCAAAACCATGGGAAAATAACCCACAGTCAGCATGGGAAGGCTTTAAAGCAGCGCCAAGAGGGAAGTCCCTAAGTGAGTCTCAAGACTAACCACTGCTGGGTTCGAAGTATACTTCTATAATAGGATAATATGCAAACCAAAATACAAGTAGACACTCGAGTAGACATGTCCAAATCGACCTAGAGACCTAATTTTGCGAAGTTTGCAGATCGCTTGAATAATCATATCTTCCTCGCCCACCGAGTTATAGAATCGACAAGGAATGATTTTAAAAAGTTGAAAGCAGCTGCAACATCACAAAATCGGGAAAAATGAAAAGGGTACCTAGAGATCGAATTTGACGTAGTTTTTTATGAAAACTCACACAATACTATAAACAATCGGTCCACAAAATTCGAGCCATTGGATATGGATTGATTTTAATGATTTTAACGTAAACAGTAAACGCAAAATATCCAAAAAATTAAGTGACAGTTACCAAGCCTTCCAATGTCAATAATTAAGGAAAGTATTTATTACCTAAGAGTGCTAGTTTTATGGCCACGCCTCTTGGCACTAACGCCAAGTCACCACGTTGGCTAAGTTTTTGGCACCGTGGCCTTAACCGCTGTTTTCTGGGATCACGCTTGGCACCGTGGTTGAAATTGATCACATTGCTTAATCATGCACAAATCTTACTAAGTTTTCTGATCATGTTTTATAATCATAAAATCTGACCAAGAATTAAAATTTACAGTCATCATTTTTTAAGACCGTGGCCGAAAAATCAATTACTGTTTGCTAATCATGGCCAAAATCATAAGTTTTCTAATCACGCTTGGCATCAAGGTCAAAAATCTGACCACGTTTTTGGCACCATGGCCTGCAATCTGGCTAAGCCGATCACGCTTTTGGCACCAGTAATCAATTAATGCTTTGGCACCGCGCTTCAAACTGCTAAGTTTTCCATCATGGCACCTAAGAAATTTCGACTAATGCTTGGCACCAAGTGGCCTGCAATCTGGCTAAGTTGATCAATGCTTTTTGGCACCGGCCGAAATTGACCACGCCAAGCACTACTGGCCAAAAATCGCTAAGTTTTGGCACCTGGTCGAAAAATCACCACGCTTTTGGCACCTGCTCAAAATCTCGCTTGATCATGTTTTGGCACTGGCCGAAATTTGACCACGCTTTGGCACTTCAAAATCTGTGCTTTCTGATCACGATGGCACCGTGGGTTGAAATTTCACCATTGCACCGCCATCAAAACTGCCAAGTTTTCGATCACGCTGGGCACCGTGGCTGAAATTGACCACGCCAGGCACCGCTGCCCGCAAATCTGGCTAAGTTTTCTGATCACGCTTTTGGCACTGCGGGTTGAATTCCACCACGTTTGGCATCAGCCAAAACTGGGCTAAGTTTTCCATCACGTTTTGGCACCTGGTTGAAAATCTGACCACGCTTTAATCATGGCCAAATTCTCTAGCCACTGCTGGCCTGCTTATTCACCCCAGGCTGCCTTTCATCACGCTTTTGTCAATTTTCAAATCTCATAACGCTTTTTGTGATCGTGACTCATTTTTTTGCTGTTTTGTTATCATGCTACCATGGCTTAAAAATTTGCCCGACCGTACTTGCAGAAATTTCAATGACTTAACGCAAAGAAAATGATGAAAATTTAGGAATGGTCGAGGGACTAATCAAAAGCGACAAGGGCTGAATTGTAAGGATCAAGTAAAGGCACCACACTTGCTAACACTGTCACAGATTTAAGTCGCTCAGCAAAGGATTCAACTGCTTGAGGGAATTACGCTGATGCATGCCTTACAAGGCTAATCATTGTATGTTCACTAACCAAGACGGCCTGGGCCTAAACTTAGCCCTGATTCCGGATTTAGAGGCTCATCATAATCCATCGCATCAGAAGTCATACATCAAGCCAACCAAGCGTGATGACTGAATTGTATTAATCAACTGCCTTCCTCGTATCAGGTTGAATTACTATTGCGACACTGCCATCAGTAACCACCTGTCTCCGGCGATGTGTCTAAAACCCAGCTCACGTTCCCATTAGTGGGTGAACAATCCAACACTTCTGTGAATTTTAGTTTACCAATGATAGAAGAGCCGACATCGAAGGATCAGCAACGTTGCTATGAACGCTTGGGCTGCCATGTCAGTTATCCCCGTGGTAACTTTTCTGACACCTCTAGCTTCAAATCTAGTTCAAAAGGATCGATAGTTACGCCACTAAGCCAGATTCATCGAAATCTGAATCAAACGAAGCTTTTTACCCTTTTGTTCCACATTTAGATTGCTTTCGCTGAAGTTTCATCTTAGACACTGCTATCTTTAACAGCGTGTGCCTCACCAAACTCCCCACTGACAATGTCTTTCCGCCTCGATCGACCAAATTAAGCCAGCCCTTGGGTCCAAAGAGGGCAATACTACCGATTCACTTTTAATAAGTAAATAACGTTAAAAGTAGGTATTTCACTCATTGCTTCAGCCCCACTATCCTACACCTCTCAAGTCATTTCACAGCCTGATCAGAGTCAAGTTTCAACAGGTCTTTTTCCTCATGATTCGGCCAAGCCCGCTCCTTTGGTCAGGGTTTCGCCGGATACATGTAAGTGGGGAATCTCGTTAATTCATTCATGTCAACCACCAGATGACGAGGTTCTGGCTCCTTTCTAAGAGAGTCATAGCCATTCTGCCATCTGCCATTGGTCAATTTCACTTCGATATCTGCAGTAATCAAGTGTAGAATCATTATGTCAACATCCGCAGGACCATCGCAATGCTTTTGTTTAATTAAATAAATGATTCCCTCAACTGCATTCTCAGCTTCCGAGGCTCACCTGCTCACGCCTCCTGGGAAGAGGCCCGGCGTCTGCCTCAATCCGTCTCGACGGCACGCGATTTACTCGCTCACATGAGTACCGAGTATTCATCGACAATGACGGAATGGATCGACCGTGTTCACTGTGAAAATGTACCAATCGCTTCCCAGGTTACGATCCATTTCATTTAATTTCCCTTGCCCACATCGCTCCATCGACCAGAGGCCTGCTCACCTGGAGACCGATGCATGAAAGCACGACCTGGGAGGCACTTGGCCCTCCTGACTCAGCACGCCAAGACGACCACGCGACGCAAGGCTTCTTCCAAATTACTGACCCCACCTCCTACCGAAAAATACCAAGAGGTTGTTAAACAGAAAAGATAACTCTTTTCCTGGGTTCCTCGCCGACGCCTCCTGACTCCCTTAACGTTGCTGGCTACCGCCACGGCCCCTGGCCTCATGAATTTTAACCCGATTCCTTTTCTATGGCGCAGCCAGTGCTTATCAGACAAGCCTCGGCCCCTCAGATCGACTTCAACCCATGTGCAAGTGGTTGCCTCACATGGAATCCTCTCTCTTCGGCCTTTCAAAGCTCATTTGAATATTCATGCTACTGCATCACTCAGACTGCACCGATCTATCAAGCCTGGCCTCTGCCGCACTGGTTTTGCAATGATCGCCGCTCCTACTGCCTCGGTTCGCCTTGCCCCATGATAGGTCGCTTTTAGCCATCCATTTTCTGGGCTAGTTGATTCTACAGTGAGTTGTTACACACTCAGCTTTATTTCTGACTTTCCATGACTCACCGCCCCGCTGTCTGCATCGACTCAACACTCATGCGCTCTAGGTTAACGCTGGGCATCATGTGAACTGCGGCTCATCCCGCATCGCCAGCTTCGCTTACTTCAAAATGGCCCACTGAGTTTCGATCCCCGTGGCGCGACTCATCAGAAAGCAAACATCACGCTGCCCTACCTATTTAAAGTTTGAATAGGTTTGTATGCTGCGCCTCGATGCCTCTAATCATCGGGTTTACCGAGAATCACTGCTTATCCCGAGGGAACTGAGGAATCCACTACTAGATTTTGTCGACATTGCCTCTATACCTGCTCACTTAACGATTAAGACGTCAAGATCGCTGCCTCCACCAGAAGCCTGCTTCCGTCAAAGGGCTCACCATCTTTCTAAGTCCATTGTGTGGTGTTTCACCGAACCCTTCACAGAAGATCGTGGTTCGCCTAAGTGGTGCTGCCTTACACACATTGTTCCCACCAATCAGCTTCCTTTGCGCCTTACTTGCCATTTCTCTCGCCTGGCTGACTCTCGCATTACGCTCGACTCCTTTTATTCAAGTTTTTGACGTCAATTGTGGAAGTTCTCAAGCCGACGCTGAAAGCAGAAGTAGCATCGCCAGATTTTACAAGGCCATTCACAATTGGAGGATGATCATGAAAGTATTTCTCGACAACTGCTTGGGCCACTATCACAACTGGCAGCCAATGTCCCGAAGTTTATCATGACCTGCCACTGCCCACATCCTAATCGACACACGTCGCGCCTCATCCGCCTCCGACAATTCTCAAGCACTATTTGACTTTTCAAAGTCCTTTCTATCTTTCTCTCAAGCAGATTGCCATCTGCCTCTCACAAAGATTAATTGATCAACTCCATCACTGACGGGTCAGACTTAAACAACCCGATTGGCCGACAGCGCCTCGTGGTGCGACAGGTCCTGCACGATTTAAGTTTCACTCTTCTGGCTTCTCTGGGATTCTCAGTCTTGGTCCACCGAGGACGCTCAGATTGCTAATCTTGACCGATTCATGGTGGGCTCTTCCTGCCTGCCATTGCCATTGTGGAATCTCATAGTTTCTTTTTCTCCGCCTTTATTGACATGCTTTTTTTAAATCCCTGTAGCCCCTACCGACTGAGGTTCATTGGAGGCCAAAGTGGACGTGGTCTAGAGTCCGACTTGTCAAAAATTCAAGGCTGACTGGTCTCGAAAGCATCGCCATCCACTATTTTGTTGTCGTATGATGAGTTTCACCATGACTCGATTTTCAACCAGCCACGAGACGATGTCATGAGGTCAAGATCCACCCTCCGCGCACGCACGCTGAGGCATGCTTGCATCTGCGGGTAACGTGTGACACCTCAAAACGCTCTACTAGATCCTATGCTTCAAAGACTGATGGTTCACTGATTCGCACCACAATTGCTATCGCATTGCCATGTTTCTTCATCGATGCGTGTTTTAGATATCGCTGTCGAGTCATTTTGTATGTTGTGTGTCGTGGCAGAAAACCATGGCCGCTGCCTGCCCGAAGATTGCACTCCCCACGCTTTCAGAAGTTCTTTACACGGCCGGGAAGTAGGTTTTTGGCGAGATGAGGCATGGACATCATCACAAATCAGAGGACGGGTTCACCTGCCCCCGAGCCACCATCGAATCCTTGTCTCTGCGGATTTAACTAACCATTTAACTTTGTTGCAGGCAACGACACGATCCTTCCGTTGTGTTCACCTTACTGAACCTTGTTCATAATTTCCTCTAAGTGATAAGGTTCAGTGGATTCTCACAACGTCATGGTAGCCAGTAACCACGCCGCCGCATCCACTTCACCCACTATTCAATCTAAGAGAGCGGTGTATTAAAGTATGTGATTTAGTCAACGCGAATGGCGACTCGCGCTAATAGAATTCTCGTTGTTACTCAACAATTGCAATGATCTATCCCTATCACGATGAAATTTCAAGATATCTGCCCGGCTTGGCCAAGGCCAGACTGCTGAATACATCACAAGGCTATGCATTGATCTGGCATAAGCATCACGCACTGCTATCACCAACTTCCGGTGGCCTATGCCATACCTCTAAGAAGCTGGTCAGGAGGGTTACTCAATACAGCTATTTCACAGCTCAGGTCTGTTCATAATCCGAATTAACTGCATAAACTGCTCACCACCACTAAGAATCTGCCATGCAACCCACCACCCATAGAATCAAGAGAGCTCTCACCGTCAATCCCATTTATGTCCGACCTCGTGTAAGTTTCGTGTTGAGTCAATTGTTGTGCTCCACTCTGTGGTGTCCCTTCCACACCCCTTTTTGCTTCAGCCTTATACTTTTAATCCAAAAGATTTTGATTATATCTAGCTGGTCCTAAAAGTAACATCCGCCGATCCTGCTCAAGATCAAGTATGTGTTGAGACTAGACGGTATTCGATCGCTTTTGTTCTCTAACTTTCGTTTCTTGATTAATGAAAACATCTGCAAATGTTGCAGCTTGTTCGTTTTTCTTCATAAATCCAAGACTTCACCTCTGATTTAAATACGAATGCCTACCATCTCTAATTGTCATTCCGATCTCAGCAACACAATAGGATCAATCCGTGGTGTTATCCATGCTAATGTATCTGAGCGAGGTTGTTTTCAGCAATTTCTAATTTCTTCAAGTAACAGCACGAGGCAATGACCCGCTAAGGCTGTGAGCGTTATCGCCGCAGTGGACGAGCCGACCGGTAATACCGTAGGCGGACTACCATCAACTTGCTGTCCAATTATTTATTAACCGCACACTTAAATATACGCTATCGAGCTGAATTACTGCGGCTGCACCAGACTTGTCCTCCAATGGATCTCTCAGTGATTTGTAATTATTCCAATTACTTACTCCAATGAGTCTTGGTGATTGCTATTTTCATTGCCACCACTCTCCCCGTGGTCGTGACGTACTCATACAATACGCTTTCCTGATGAAATGTGTTCTCCTAATCGAACCCTATTCTCCGTCACACCACCACCATATATTATCCTACCATCGAAAGCTGATAGGCAGAAATTTGATGATGCTACATTGTGTCATGTTTATCCGACGCAGTTATCATGAACATCAAAGAACAAAAAGTGAATGGCTGATCTTTTATCTAATAAATGGTCCTTCAAGTCAGTTTGCTGCACGATTAGCTCTAGAATTACTACTTGCTATCCGAGTAAGATACCATCAAACAAAACTATAACTGATTAATTTTGTTCATTCGCAGCTTCACATCAATTGGGCTTCATACTTACACATGCATGGCTTAATCTTTGAGACAAGCATATGACTACTGGCAGGATCAACCAGTAGCATATTCCGTTAATGACTCTCAAGACGTTATGCTGGTGCCGACGCCAGACGGGTCGATGTGATTCCTTGCCAAGGCAAAAAGTCATTCAAGGCAACCGAGATTTCATGAACGAGGCACTCAGACTCCTGCTGCTCGCTGCAATCGCATTCAAAAGAATAGCCAGACGTGTTAATGAGGCCGACCTGCCCGACGTGGATCATGGCAGACTTCAAGATCCTCACTCCCCGAAGAGGCCCCGAAGGAACGGGTGGCTATGCACCAAACCCATACCGCTTGGTAGGTAGGCAACAGAATCCCACAGTGTCGCCTCTAACGCCATGGAGTGCGTATGACGACGATGATGATGAGGATGCATAAACACTGCTCTGCACAAGCACGAGCTGCATAACAAAAACATTATCCTTTAGCACACCATTACGCCTGTCATTTATAACCAAAGACTCCACCGAATCTTAACCACACCCCGCAATGCCGAGAGGCATGCAAGCATATGGAAGATCTAAGCCCGTGACGTTAGGCATGTATGTAGAGACCCGCTTCTAAACAAGAGTGCTGAGCCCACCTGGCCTTCCACAAAATAAAACCAAAGGAATCAAGGAGGTCAGACTAGGAAGAAGAGGCACACCATTTTTGTTGACAAAATAACCAAGTGGCTGAAGGTAGTGAGGAGTCTGACAAAGAACATGCCATCAAGGAGGAGGGCACCGCTACATCGTTGGTCAAGGAGAAGAAAAAGACACTCAGACCGAGCACAAGAGGCCGGTGGTTTGGGAGAAAACACTGAGTGCACGGTAGGATGGATGGTGATGAGAAAAGACATCAAGCATGCCGAGCAATACCTAGTGATGATGCTCCCAACTCTACTGGCTTAGATATTTAGAGTGGAGGGAGATGGGATGATGCCCTCAATCTCTCGATCAAGCAGCCAAGGCCCACAAGAACACATAGCAAGAGCATCGCCCCCAAGAGTGTGGATCCAAGAAAATCAAGGGACAAATATAAAAACTGAAGTATCTGGGTGGATCACATGTTGAGGCGCTGCCTGCCACTGGTGTTGTATCAAGACCAACCTGTGGTTTTCATCGCAAGGTATGGCTGAGACCGCCAGACGGTGTTACCGGCAGTTATGTTATTGGAATGTTGGGTGGCACCACCTGTCCATTGCTATCACCCATTAACGTAGAACATTCAGCATAAATGACGTAGGTGTATCGCCCAACATTAGAGATTTCAGAATCTGGCCTGACACTAAACAAGTAACGCTGCTGAGAATTCAGCATCGCCTTGTAGAGACCTAAGAAAAGCATTAAGCCTACATCACTGGTGCTAGACTAAGCCATGCCATTTAAAACCCACAAATTTTTAGGATTATCAAAACGCCGAACGCCAAGATTCGGCATGGATGATCAACGACACCTAAAACCATGGGAGTAACAACCCAATAACAAGCATGGAAGTTTCAGCGAGCGTGGGAGTGGAAGTCCCATGAAGTCCTCAGACCAACCAATCGTATGGTTCGAGCGAGGAGCAGCCCCATAATAGGATAATATGCAAAAACCAAAATCATAAGCAGACACCTTTTTCGAGTAGACACAAGTCCAAATCAACCCAGAGGTCGAATTTTGGTGAGTTTTGCAGGATTGCCTTAGAATAATCATATCTCCTCGTCCACTCAAGTTATAGAATTTTGACAAGGAATGATTTTTAAAAGTTTTTTAAAGTGGCTAAAATACATAAAATCGGAAAAATGGAAAAGGGTACCTAGAGATCGAATTTTGACGTAGTTTTTGCAGGAACTCAAGACAATACTATAAACAATGTCCACAAAATTCAGAAAGCCATTGGATAAGATTGATTTTTAATGATTTTAATCAAAATAGGCAAAACGCAAAATATCCAAAAAATGAGATGAAGTCATGTTGTCACGTTTCCTAATGTCATCAGGCCTGGCTGAAAGATTTTGACACGAAGAAGGTTTTATGGCCACGGTTAAGTTTAAGACCAACGCCAGTTTCACCACGCGGTCTCGTATTGTTTTTGGCACCGCAATTAAAACCGCCGCTGATCACGCTTTTGGCACCGTATTTAAATTCTGACCACGCGCAGCACCGCTGCTCAAAAATCTGGCTAAGTTTGATCATGTTTTTGGCAATCGTGGCTGAAAATCTGACCACGTTGCACCGTTGTTCTCGTACCCGGCCAAGCTGATCACGTTGCACCGCGGTAATCAATCATCGCTGACCGCCGTAACCGCTTAAGTTTCTAATCACGCTTACACTGGCTGAAAATCTGACCACGCTTTAGCACCGCGACCAAAATCTGGCTAAGCTGATCACGCTTGGCACCGGTTGCACCGACCACGCTTTGGCACCGTTCAAAATCTAAGCAGTTTTTCTCGATCATGTTGGCACCGTGGTCGAAATTGACCACGTTGGCAATCATGCTCAAAATCGCCAAGTTTTCCTGACCACGCTTGGCACCGTGGCTGTGTAGGCCTGACCACGCTTTGGGCACCATGGCTCAAAATCTGCCTAAGTTTTCTCGATCGTTTTGGCACCGTGGCGAAAATCACCCACGCTGGGCACCTCGCGGCAACCGGCTAAGTTGATCATGTTTTGGCATTGGTCAATTCTGACTACTGCTGGCACTGCCTGCACCAAGTTTCATCACGTTTTTGGCACTGTGGTTGAAATTCTGACCACGCTTTTGTTAACCGCTAAGTTTTCTGATCACTGCTTTTTGGCACCGTGGGTTTGAATTTCACCATCATTGGCACCGCTACCAAAATCCGCTAAGTTTTCTTCGGGATCATCGTGGCACTGCGGCTGAAATTCTGACCATCGCTTTTGGTATCAGCAGCCAAAATCAAGTTTTCTGATCACGCTTTTTGGCACTGTGGCCGAAAATCCACCACGCTTGCACCGGCGGCCAAATTTAGCCATTGCCTCATGGGTTCACTCAGGGCTAAGTTTTCCTGATCACGCTTTTGTCAATCGCTTTCTCAAATCCTATAACGTTTTTTGGATCGTGGACTATTTTTGGCTAAGTTTATTACCATGCTACCATGGCTTAAAAATTTGCCCGACTGGTACCTTTGTACCAATGACTGAACGAAAGAAATGATGCAATTAGGAATGTTGGGGAGGGGTAACGCATAAGGAACACCAAGGATCGTGGGCAAGAAGGCCACTGCCACTTACACACCCCGCTGCCAGATGGTCGTCTGCAAAGGATTCAACTCAGCTGCTTGATGGGAATTACGCCATGGCGCCTACAAGGCTAATCTGGTTTTGCAAGGTCTACCAACGACGTGGCCTGGGGGCCTAAACCCCTCATCGCTGGCTTCCAAGAACGAACGACGCAAGCGCACGGCCGCTTCTAGTCCTGGATTCGACTTTAGAGGTGTCACCATAATTCACACGCAGCTTTCAGTACATCACGTATTTCAAATCCAAGTCGACGACTTTAATTCAATTGTATGCTAATCAATCATGCCTTCCTGCATATCAGGTTGGACTACTGGCCTGCGACACCTGCCATCTAAAGAGGGTACAAACTAACTGCCTCACGACTGCCTAAAACCTACGCGCCTCTATCAGGTGAACAATCCAACACTTGGTGACTCAAGCCACAATGACAGGAAGAGCCGACATCGAAGGATCAAAAGCAATTGCCGCTACGAACGCTTGGCTGCTACAAGCTGCTATCCTCGTGGAACTTTCACACTCTAGCTTCAAATTCGAAGGTTCAAAGGATCGACAGTCATGCCACTCAGATCAGATTCGTACTGAAATCGTAGAATCAAACGAAGTACCTTTTGTTCCACACCAGATTTCTGCCCTCGTTGAGCCCATCTTAGACACCCACAAGATCTTTAGCAGATGTGCCTGCCCACCAAACCTCCCCACCGACAATGTCTTCTCCGCCCTGACGACCAAGCCAGCCTGTCCAAAAAGAGGGCATCAGCCTCCCATTCACTGGACAAGTAAAATAACGTTAAAAGTGGGGCAGAGCTCACTTTCGCTGTCGCTCCCACTTATCACTAACACCTCTCAAGTCATTTCACAGCCCGCGACCAGAGTCAAGCTCAATCAGGTCTTCTTTTCCTCACCGATTCCGCTCAGCCCGCTCCATTGGTCAGGCTCGACTGGATAGCAGACAGACAAATCTCTGCGCCATCCATCCATGCGTCATTACCACCTAGATGATCGGTACATTTCGCTACCCTTGCAAGACAACTACACATACGACCGCTTACTCGCCGTTGAATTTCTTCACTTTGACATTCAGAGCACCGGCGCAGAATCATCATATGTCAACATCCGCAGGGACCATCGCAATGCTTTTGTTTTGACTCAAATGGATTCCCTTGTCCGCAGATTTGCGCCTGAAGGTCGATCGTTCGACGCCCGGAAGAGGGCCCGCGGGCCTGCCTCGAATCCGCTCTGCTCGGCGTTATCGCTGACGACTCCGCCTCGCCGCTGAGCAGCCGAGCAGCCCATCGACAATGACGGTTCGGATCGACCCTCAGTGTTCAGCCTCAGAGCCAACTTTTCCCGAGTGTTGACGATCCATTTTGCCGACTTCCCTTGCCCACATTTGTTCCATCGACCAGAGGTCGCTCACCTGAGACCATGGCGAGTACGACCGCGTGGAGACCCCTGTCCTGATTAAGGGCCGCCGGGCGCACGGACACCACGCTGATTTAAGTGTTTCCAGCCATGACCTTACCTACTGAAATAAGTTTGGTGTGTGTCGTTAAACAAAGATAACTTCCGGCCTCGCCGACGCCTCGATTTCATGTTGCCACGTCTTGTCAGAATTTAACTGATTCCTTGGTACGCACAGCAGCTATCAAGGACGGGTTTCTGCCCCTTAGATCGACTCAACCCATGTGCAAGTGCCGTCATGGAACCTTTCCTCTCGGCCTTCAAAGTTCTCATTTGAATATTTGTTACTATCACCAAGACTGCGACCGACGATCAAGCCTGGGCTCGGCTCACGCCTCGGGTTTTGCAGCACTGCCTCCTACTCATCGTCCTGGTCCTTGCCCTGACGTGTCGGTATAGGTCAAGGACATATCCATTTTCTGGCTACTTTGATCTGGCAGAGTCATATTACCTCATTTCACTACGACCACCGTCTGCTGTCTTAATTCCACCAACAATCTTTGTGGGTCTAGGTTAGCTACATGGCACCAGAATTCAGCCTTCCTGCTCATCCCGCACGCCAGCTCTGTTACTGCAATGGTCTACTGAGCCTGATTCCGCCAAGGCGCCGACTCAATTAATTATCTCTACCTATTTAAAGTTTGAGAACAGGTTTGTATGCCTCCCGATGCCTCTAATCATTGGCTTTACCCGATAGAACTGGCCTGGGTTCACTTACTCGAGGAAACTTGAGGGAACCAAATTACTTAATTGCCTCGATTAGTTCACTTACCCAAGTCGTATTTAACGATTTTGTATCGCTGGCCTCCACTTAGTTTCTCCTGCTTCGCCTGCCAGGCATAGTTCACCATCTTTCTGTCCGATGTATGCTTCACTCGAACTCCTTCATGTAAGATCGTACCTGGCTGCTACGCCCACACACATCATGTTCCCACTAATCGCCCTTGTGCTTCCACGGGTTTACCCGCCTCAAGTACTCGCATACATGTCAGACTCCTTGTCCGTGTTTCAAGACGGGTCAATGGGAGCCCAATCGGCCGACGCCGAGCGCAGAGGTGCTAGGGCATCGCCGAGACTCACAGCTGGCTATCCACAATCGTATTACGACGCCCGCGAAAGCATTTCGATACCGGTCAGCCACTCATCACAACTGCTGCTTGCCAATGTCCCGAAGTCGACGTATGGATCGCCTGCCTCCACATCCATCACACATCGCCGGCCTCATCCGCTTCCTCCCGACAATTTCAAGCACTATCACTTCAAAGTCTCATCTTTCTCACAGATTTGTTCGCTATCTGCCTCACAAGATTTAGCCTTGGATTCACCTCTACCGCCCGATTGGGGCTGCATTCTAAACAACCCGATCATTTAGCTGTGGTATTGTCCGGCACGACGGGGTTTCACTTTCCTCAGCGCCTCCAGGACTTCAGTCTTGTTCACCACCGAGGACGCCCAGACCATAATTCTATTTACGAGGGATGCACTGATTTTCATGCAGGGCTCTTCCGGTTCGCCGTTATAGGGGAACTTTAGTTTCTTTTCCTCCGCTTATTGATAAAGTTTAAACTCAAATGGGTAGCCCCGCCCGACCTCGAGGTCTGGCTGGGAGCGTCCGGTGGTCTGGGAGTCCGACCTGCTTGCCTAGCGCGACTGGGTCTCGTAGCACGCCATCCACCATTTTCAAAGGAATGAGCTCTGGCCATGATCGATTTTCAACTAAATACTTGTATTTATCGTCAAGAGGTCAGCATCCACCTCGCGACGCACGCGAGGCATTTGGGGTAACGATGTGTGACACCAGCGTGCTCGCCCAATGGCTGCAAGCACCCTATGCTCAAAGACTGATGGTTCATGACTCGCACCACACCAAGATCGCATTTCGCTAATGCTCTTCATCGGCGCAAGAGCCGAGATATCCATGTCGAGAGTCATTTATGTTGTGTGGGCAAGGTCCTGCGGGGTCAGCCGTCTGCCCGCCAAGATCGGCACTCAGCTGAGTTCTCGCCACCTAAGCGCCGGAATTTTGGCGAGGAGGCGCCACTGGAGGATTGGCTCAGAATACCCGAAGCCACTTCAACAACTTTGTCCTGATGAACGGGTTCGGCTTAACTTGTTAAGCAGTAACGATAATGATCCTTCCGTGTTCACCTACTTTAAACCTTGTTACGACTTCTCCTTCCTCTAAGTGATATGTTCAAGTGGACTTCACAACGTCATGGCAAATGGAATCGCCCACGTCATAATCAACACTTCAATCTGGGACCATTCAACTTTAGGAGCGACGGATGTGCATGCGGCAGTGGATCGCAGTCAACGCTGAAATGGTTTACCGCTACTACTAGGAATTCGCCGAAGACCAACAATCAAGTAATGATCTATCCCCATCACGATGAAATTTATTATCCTGCCTCTGTCAAGGCCAAGGCTATAGACTCATGAATACATCAGTGCCCGTAACATTCAAGTGGCATCATTGCACTGTTTATTGCCTCAACTTCGCGCCTAAGCTGGGCCATGGGCCCTCTAAGAAATTTCATCATGGCGTTACTTCCATTATTAGTTTATTTGTAAGAAAAGTCAGGTCTTTTGCTAACGGAATTAACTGACAAATCGCTTCCACCAACTAAGAACGCTAAACTTTCAATTCATAGAATCAAGAAAGAGTTTCCTGCCATCCCATTATGTCTGACTCGTGTTTCTGTTGAAGTCACCAAGCCAGTGCTCCACCCCGTGGTGCCAATTTTGTTTCGAAATTTTGCTAATATACTCTCGAACCTAAAGATCGATTTCATAAGGTGCCAATGAGTCTCAAAGCAACATCCGCCATCCCTCATTTCTTGATCATGCATGGCTTGAGACGGATCAAGATCCGATCGAAGTCCCCCAACTTTCGCTCTTGGATTAATGAAAACATCCTTGGCAATGCTTTCGTCAGCTTGTCTGCCTTTTCATAAATCCAAGAATTTCACCTCACTATGAAACATGAAATGCCCCGATCGTCCCTCACTATTACTTCCGATCCCGGTTAACACACAGATCAGAATCCTTGTATATCCCATGCTAATGTATTCAGAGCGAGGCTTGCTTGAGCACTCTGACTTTCAGCACATGACTTGAGGCACGACCCAAGCATACGCAGGGACGAGCCGACTCTGCACACCCGTAGGACCGACTGACTCAAACCCATCCAACTACGAGTTTTTTAATCAGAACAACTTAAATATACGCTATTGAGCTGAATTATCATGTCATTGCAATCTTACTTGTTCCTCCAATGGATCCTCTATGATTTAGATTGTACTATTCCAATTAATGCACTCAATGAGTTCCCAGATTTATTTATTTGGTCACTACCCCGTGTCGATCAGTACTTGCCTTTCCTTTGGATGTGGTAGCCAGTTCTCTCCTGAATCGAATCCATCACACTGTCACCACCATGGTAGGCCACTATCCTACCACTAAAGTTGATAGCAATTTGAATGATGCTGCAGACAAAAGTGCTACATCCACGAAAGCATTTATGAATATCAAAGCAATGTGAAATGGTGCCGACCTTTTTTATAATAAATGCATCCTCTAGGGGTTTAGTTTTATCGATGTTAGCTCTAGAATTACTACATGATCCAGTAGATAAATTTATAATCGATGACGAGCTATTCATAGCTCACAGTCCGAATTAGTTCATACTACATGTTGGCTTAATCTTTTGAGACAAGCATATGACTACTGGCAGGATCAACTAGTATCTTCATAATGACTCTGCATCGTATGTTGGTGCTGCCGACATTCCATGTGACCTGGCCAAGCAAAAAGTCATTCATGCAACTAGATTTTGTGGAACGAGCGAGGCACTGTAGACCTCCCAGATTCAAAGAATAAGCCTACAAGACGTGCCATTTATCTGCCTGACGAACTGCAGGACTTCAAGATCCTCCGACTCCAAGAGGCCTCGAAGGAACGTAGAAGCAGGACCAACCCATACCGCTTGGTAGGCAGCAACACAGAATCGACAGCACGCCTCAACGCCATGGAGCATCATTGATAGATGATGAGGATGTGATGGTTTCACTGCCTGCACAAGCACCTGTTTTACAACAAAACATCCTGAGCACAACTCACACGCCTGCCGCTATAACTCAAAGACCATCGAACGACCACACCCCGGTGAATGTCAGAGTACATGCGGGTGCGCACGGTATTGCTCAAGATCGCTAGGCATGTATGTAGGAGACCCGCCTAAACAATATGGTGCCCACCTAGTCAGCTCCTCCTCTCCCACAAAATAAAACCAAAGGGACCAAGGAGGGTCGTGAACAGAAGAAGAGGCACACCATGCCCATTTTGTTTCACAGCCGAACTGCCGTGGGAGGAGGCATGTTGAAACCATGCCAGAACCATGCCATCAATGAGGAGGCACCATTGTTGGTCAAGGAGAGAAAAGACACTCTAACGAGCACAAGAGTACTGGTGGTTTGGGAGAAAAGAAAATACCGTGCCGTAGCCAAGACGAGGGACGTGATGGTGGATTGAGAAAAGACATCAGCGATGTTTGGCACACGAGAAGGGATGATTCCAACCCCTACCGGGCTTAGATATTTAGAGGAGGGAGGATGGGATGATGCCTAACCCCGACTGTTTAGCTAAGGCCCACAAAGAACACATATTAAAGCAAGAGTAACGTCTCAAGAGCTGGATCCAAGAAAAATCAAGGACAAATATAAACCATGACCATGGATCACACAAGGAGGCGTCACCAAGCATCGCTATGTTAGGACCAAGACCAACCTGGTGGTTTTCATCAGGGTGTGTATGTACGGTAATCACAGCATTTGCCACGGCAGTCATAAGCAGCTGGTCGTACTGGTGGCACCACTAAATCGATTGTTATCACCGACAATGGGTAGAACACGACGCCGAGCATGTCAGATGGGGTATCGCCTACTGGCGAGATTTGCAACCCGCCTGGGACACTCAAACAAGTGGCAACGCTGCTTCGAGAATTCCTCAGACGTCTGAGAATCACCCAATAAAAGCATTGCCCAAGATCACTTATGCTAGACTAAGCCATGCCACGAACCCACAAATTTTTGAGGATCAAAAAATCGCCCAGTTCGGCCAAGATCTCTATGGATGATCAACGACTAATCACCCAAAACCATGGGAAAATAACCCACAACAAAGAGGTCCATGGAAAGTCCTGCACCAACCACCGGCCATTGTTTATGAAATATACTTCTATAATAGATAATATGCACCAAAATTGTACAAGTAGATGCCACTGAGCAGACATAGGGTCCAAAAATCGGACCTAGAGGTCAGACTTTTGGTGCGAAGCTTTTGCTGGGATTGCCTAGAATAATCATATCTCCTCGTCACACCAAGTTATAGAATGACGAGGAATGATTTTAAAAAGATAAAGTGGCTAAAAATACATAAAATCGGGAAAATGGAAAGGGTACCTAGAGATCGAGATTTTGGCGAGTTTTTGACGGGAACTCGCACAATACTATGCTAAACCAATGTGTCCACAAAATACGAAAGCCGATTGGATAAAGGGATTGATTTTAATGATTTTAACTGTAAACAGTAAAACGCAAAATATCCAAAAATCTATGATTTGCCACTGCTTCCCAATGTCATCAGGTTCAAGGAAAGTATTTTGACACCTAAGAGTGCTAAGTTTTATGGCCAATGGCTGCTTGGCACTAACGCCAAGCCGACCACGTTTTGGGTCTCGTGGCTAAGCTGGCACCGCGGGCTCAAAATCTGCCAAGCTCGATCACGTTTTGGCACTGTATGAAATTTCGACCACAATCGTGCTCAAAAAATCTGGCTAAGTTTTCTGATCATGTTTTGGCACCGTGGGCTGACCGACCAATGCTTGGCAATCACCGTACCTGGCTGATCAATGCTTTTTGGCACCGTGGTCGTAAAATCCGACCACGCTGCACCGCCAAAATCAAGTTTTAATCACGCTAAGACTGGCTGAAAAATCTGACCACGCTGGCACCGCCACAAAATTCAAGGTTTTTCGATCACGCTTGGCACCGTATTAAAAATCTCGACTAATGCTTTTGGCACCGCTACCAAATCGCTAAGTTTCGATCATGTTTTGGCACTGGCTGAAATCATCGCTTTTGGCAATCATGTCAGTAACCGCTAAGTTTTCGATCACGCGGCACCGTGTTGAAATTCTGACTATTGGCACCATGGTCTTGGGAATCTGCCTAAGTTTTTGATCAAAGTTTTTGGCACCGTGGTCAAAATCCGACCACGCTTGGCACGCTGCTCAAAAAAATCCTGATCATGTTTTTGGCACCGTGGCTGAATTTGACCACGCTTAAGCACCACCGGCCAAAATCTGGCTGGTTGATCACGTTTTGGCAAGAGCGAAATTACCACGCTTGGCACCAAAATCTACAAGTCGATCACGCTTTTGGCACCGTGCTGAAAGTTCTGACCACGCTTAAGACCGGCCACAAATCAAGGTTTTCTGATCACTGCTTTTGGCACTGGTTGAAATTGACCCACGTTGCATCGTTAAATTTCAAAATCCTGCTTAAAAGCGATCACGTTGGCACCATTGAATCTGATCTATCGCTTTTGGCAATCATGTCAAATTTAGCCACTGCTTGGCCTGCTACTAATTTGTGCATTGCCGATCACGTTTTTATCACCAAGCTTTCTCAAATCCTAGAACGTTTTGGATCGTGGACTCATTTTTATTAAGTTTGTTACCATGCTACCATGGCTTAAAATTTTGCCCGACCATACCTCAGAGTTTCAACGATTTTAACGCAGTTGAAAATGATGAAAATTTAGGAATGTTGGGAGGATTGCTTGGCTAAGGGCTGAATTGGATCGTGGCAAGAAGTGTTTACTCGCCACTTCTTACAATACCCCGTCGCTGTATTTTGCCGCTCAAAGATTCAACTCTGTCATTACTGAATTACGCTTCATGGCGGGCCCATAAGGCTAATCATTTGCAAGGTTCACCAATCCAGACGTATTCTCCGGGGCCTAACCCCTCATTGGTCGGCAAACTAACGATGGGCGATTGCTGCCAGCTCCTGATTCTCACTAGAGGCGTCACCATAATCCAACGAGAGCCATGCCACTGCTTTTCAACCAAGCTGCATAACCACTCAGGCGACCAATCTGCCTTCCTTTATTTCAGGTTGACCAATATCATAACACCTATTAATAGGGTAACTAACCTCGGCCCTTCAATTTACTCTGCCTAAACCCAAATAATGCCTCTATTGGTGAACACCAACACTGTTTAGTTCTCTCGGCCTGTCAATGATAGGGAAGAGTCGAGCATCGGGTGATCAGCACGGCTGCGAGGAACGCTGGCTGCCACAAGCCGCTTATCCTGGAATTTTTTCGACACTTAGCTTCAAATTCAAGGTCTAGCGATCGAGAAGCTATCGCTTTACCTGCTCGTATTCAGACTGAAATCAATCAACGAAGCATCTTCTTTGTTCCACACGAGATTGCTTCGTTGAAGTCATCTTAGACACTCCGCATCTTTAACAGATGTCCCAGCCAACTCCCCCACCTGACAATGTCTTCCACTCGGATCGACTCAAATAAGCCACTGGTCCAAAAAGAGGGCAAATACCGCCTCCGATTCACTTCGGATAAGTAAATAACGTTAAAAGGAGATTCACTTTCGGCTGCTTCTGCAAATTTCTCCCACTTATCCTACACCTCGTAGTCATTTCACAAAGCCTGACTCAGAGTCAAGCTCAACAGTATTTCTTTCCTCGCCGACTCGCCAAGTTCGCTCGGCGTGGTCGCCGATAGCAGACAGGACAAGCGGGAATCTCGTTAATCCATTCATGCCAGCTGGCTACCATCATGATCAGGCATTTGGCTACCTTAAAGAGAGTCATAGTTACTCCGCCGCTACCCGCTTTTGGTCGAATTTCTTCACTTTACTATTCAGCTTAGCATCAAGCGTAAATCATATCATAGGCCAACATCCGCAGACCATCGCAATGCTTTGTTTTACCAAACAGCTTGACTCCCTGGTCTGCATTTGGGCTTCGAAGTCGACTGCTCACGCCGGGAAGAGGCCTCTGGCGGTTTTGCTTCCTATTCGTCTTCGACAAGACAAGCGATGACTCCGCTTCGCCATGAGGCCGAGCAGCCTTATCGACACCGACGGAGTTCGATCGGGACCCTGTACCACCTCAGAGCTAATCTTTTCCCGAGGTTGCTGATCCATTTTGGCCACTTCTTGCCTACATTGTTCCATCGACTGGGCTGTTCACCTTGGAGACCAAGTGCTATGAGTACGACGGGGAGGCACTATCTCTCCTATTAAGTGGGTTGCCGGGCGACTTTGACACTCATCAGCGACGTAAGTGTTTTCAAATGGCCGAACCCCTACTACTGAAGCCAAGTTTGTGGGTGCTGTTAAATGTAAAGATAACTTTTTTCGGCCTCGGCCGCCTCCGATTTCTAACGTTGTTGCCGCCCGGCCACGCCCCGTTCAGAATTTTAACTCGATTCTCTTGGCAGACGGCTGCAGCGCTTATCGATCAAGCTTCGCCCAGATCGACGCTAACCCATGTAGGCAAGCTTGTCACATGGAACCTTTCTCTTCGGCCTTCAAAGTTCTCATTTGAATATTTGCTAATACCACCAAGATCTGCACCGACACCCACGGCTCACGCCTGGTTTTATAGGCTGACTGCCGCGCCTCCTACCATCTGGGTCAGTCCTGCCCTGACGTATAGGTCGCGCTTTTGGCTTCATCCATTTTCGGCTAGTTGATTCGCAAGGTGAGTTGCGACATCACCTTAGCGATTTCGACTTCCATGACCACCGCCCCCGTTGTCTTAATCCACCTCAACACCTCATGGGTCTAGGTTGGGCTGCTACTGGCACCGTGAACCCAGCCTTCCTGGCTCATCCCAAGATCGCCGCCTCGCTTACCAAAATGGCCCACTGAAATTTCGATTCCAGTGGCGCGACCAACAGAGAGCAAACACGCCGTCTACCTATTTAAAGTTCGAGAACAGTCGAGGGCGTCAAGGCCGATGTTCTAATCATTGGCTTTACCCGATAATTCTCGCCTGGCGTTCCAAATTTATCCCGGGAGGAAAACTTTAGGAACTGACATTTTTCGCTCTATACTCAAGTCGATTTAACGATTTGGTGACGTCAAGATCGCGGCCTCCACTGGCTGGCCTCGCCAGCATATTCACCATCTCGTCCCGACAGCCACCTAACCCCAGAAGATCGGCCTGCTGTGCCGCCTAAGGTCACATCAAGGTTCCTACCAATCGCCTACTACTAAGCCATTTCGCCTGTTGATTGCACATGTCGATTTCTTATTCAGAGCTAAGACGCGCCGAATGGGAGCCGATCAAGCCGACGCCGAGCGCGCAGCTTAGCATGCGATTTGGCACAAGGCCAGCCATTCACATCAGATGGCGACGCCCGCGAGTATTTCGACAGCCTGGGTTGCCACCATCACAATCCGCCGGTCAATGTCCTGAAGTTACTTCCATGACTTTGCCATCGTTTCCATATCCGAACACCGGACATATCGCTGGTCCGCTTCCTCCGACAATTTCAAGTACTATTTACCATTAAAGTTCTTTCATTTTTCCTCATGCAGCATTGGCTCATATCTACCTCGCTAAGATGGCTCGACTTACCGCCTGATTTGCCTATTCTAAACAAATTTACTACGACAAATGGGCTTTGCAGTTGTCCGCAGACCGGGTTTCACTGGGCGCCTTCCAGTGGACTCTGGGCCCTGCCCGCCACCGAGGACGCCCAGATTACACCCGAGGCCACTGATTTTCATGGGCGGGTTTCTCCCTTGCTCATTGGCCACATTGTGGAATCCTTAAGGCTTTTTCCTCCGGCGAAGTTGATACGCGAACTCACGGTAGCCCCGCCGACCCGAGGTCTGCTAGAGCACAGGATTTGGGTTTGATTTACCTGGTCAAGTCGGGCGCGATCGTCTCGAGCATCGCCATCCGACCATTTTGTCGCGACGAGTTTCATGACTGAGCTTTTCAACCAGCCACGAGACGATGCTCATGAGGTCAAGATCCACCTCAAGCAAGCACGCATCGTGAGTATGCTTGCATTTGGGTAACGATGACACCTATGCTGGGCTTAATGGGTTTAAGCACTTATGCTCAAAGACCTCACGGTTCACTGGATTCCAGGGAATTCACAATTATGACGATTTCATTACGTTTCTTCATCGATGCAAGAGCCAGATATCCGCTGCCGAGAGTCATTTTGCATGTCAGGCGTCGCGGGCAAGGTCCGCGGTCGCCGCCTCCTGCCCGCCGAAGATCAGACTCTTAACAGTTCCTCGGCGCACTGCTGTGGGTTTGTGCTTTGGCTAGAGAGGCGGGCTTATCGCCTCTCGCCACCAAGTCGGGGAGGACTGTGGCCTGGTGAATCTCCCGAAATAAATTTCCGATCGAACTTGTCCCGTGATGAACTGTTCACGGCCGAATTGCTGCCAGTAACGTATTGGGCTGATCCTTCCGGTGTTCACCTACGGAACCTTGTTACGATTTCTCCTTTCCTCTGGCGGATATGTCTGGATTACAACGCCGCGGCAATAACGCCCACGTCAGCAATCCGAACACTTCACCTTAATTCATTCAATCTAGAGGAAGTTATAACAGTATGTGGATTTAGTCAACGCTGAAATGACGACTTACTAGGAATTCCTCGTTGAAGACCAACACCAGAATGATCTATCCCCATCACGATGAAATTTTCAAAGATTCCAGTCTGCCTACTACACATGTGACTCGCTGAATACATCGCCAGAATGCGGCCTGTAACATCTAAGTGGCATCATGCACTGTTATCGCTCTCAACTCCGGTGTGGCCTGCTTGGGCCATAGTCCCTCTTAAGAAGCTGGCCGAGGGTTACCTCCACATGGCCATTTAGCAGGTCGAGGTCTCGCTCGCTAACTGACCAACTGCACAACCGCTTCCACCAACTAAGAACTACTATGCACCACCACCCATAGAATCGTTGAAAGAGCTCTCACCGTCAATCCTACTATGTCCTGGACCTGTAAGCCTCGCACAGTCATTGCTGCAGGTCACCTCAGGTGCCCTTCCGTCAATTCCTTGTTTTGTACTTTTGCGACCATACTCCCTAACCCAAAGATTTGATTTCATAAGGTGCATGAGCCCTAAAAGCAACATCCGCCGATCCTCGGCTCAAGATCGCTTACGGCCGAGACTAGGACCTGTATCCGATCGTCTTCGAGCCCCAACTTTCTGTTCCATTAATGAAACATCTCAGAATGCCGTTAGCCTTTCATAAATCCAAGAATTTCACCTCCTGACCATGAAATACTGAATGTTCCGACCGTTAATCATTACTCCGGATCCCGAGGCCACCAATCAGATCAGGTGAATCCTGGTGTTATCCCATGCTAATGTATCCAGAGCGAGGCTTGCTTTGTTAATTCTAATTTCTTCTGGGCAACAGCACCGAGGCCGACCACGCTATGCCAGGAGTTAGAGGACGAGCCGACTTGCACACTGTGAGTAGGCAGGACCGACGACTCCAACCTAAGGTCCAACTACGAGATTCAAGGCAATTCCGAGATTTTGAGGAACGCAGCTGGGCACCTCAGCACTTCTGTCACTGCCGCATGCAATCAGATCCAAAAAGAACAGTCACAAGCACGCGCGCTGAGAGCCGACGCAGCCCTACGACGTGGACCGCGTATGGACTTCAGGATCCCCGACTCGGCGGGCCCGGAAGGAACGCAGGCTATGCATCCAAACCCATACCGTTTTGGTAGGTAGCAACACAGGAACCGACAAGATGCCTCCAACGCCATAGAGGCTAAGGTGACGATTGATGATGATGAGGATGCATGTCGACTGCTCGTGCACAAGCACGAGCCGACAACAAAAACATCCCGAGCACAACTCACACGCCTCGCTGCTCGCCATAACCCAACACCACCGAACGAACCACACCCCCGCAATGCCGAGAGGCATGCAAGCATATGGAAGCACGGCGCGCCAAGCCCGCATCGCTAGGGCATGTATGTAGAGACCCGCCTAAACAAGAGCAAGTAGTGGTGCCCCACCTAGTCGCCCTTCCACAAAATAAAACCAAAGGGACCGAGCGAGGGTCAGACTAGGGAAGAAGAGGCACACCATGCCCATTTTTGCTGACAACGAACGGCGGCCGCAGGGAGGAGGCAAGCGTAGCAGTTACAGCAAAACGATGCCACGAAGGAGGAGGCAACGCACATTGTTGGTCAAGGAGAAAAGACGCCGCACCGAAAGCACAAGAGCGGGTGGCTCGGGAGAAGAAAAACACTGTGTCGAGTGCAACGCAGAGGATGGATGGTGGATGAAAAAGAGACGCCGGCGTGTCGGCACACGCAGGAAGGGATGATGCCCCAACCCGCTGGGCTTAGATTTTTAGAGGGAGGAGGATGGGATGATGCCCCAACCCCGATCGGTTTAGAGTTTGCCAGACGGGATGATGCCCCAACCCCGATCGGGTTTAGCTAAGGCTCACAAAGAACACATAAAGCAAGAGTATCGACTCTCAAGAGTGTGATCCAAGAAAAATCGAAGGACAAATATAAAATTGAGGGACCATGGATCACACAAGGAGGCGCTGCCCAAGCATCGCTGGTGTTAGACTCAAGACCAACCCGTGGTTTTTCACTCGCGTGTATGTATGAGACCGCAGACGGTACCAGTCATGTATGTTGGTCATGGTGGCACCACCAACCGATTGCTATCACCGACAATGGGCAGAACACCCACGCCGAGCATGTCAGATGTGTATCGCGAAG
>JAENHJ010000324.1:10390886-10614582 GCA_025330945.1 Mucuna pruriens | reverse complement strand
TACAATAAATAATATTTATTTTAGGAATCTATTTTTTAAAAAAAATATCATAGGTTAATATAATATGTCCCTAATACTAGTGCATAATTTATGATAGTCACTTAACATTCTGTTAAACATATATGTAATTAACAAATATCATGGAGTTTTGTCGGTTCTCCTTCCAGTACAGTTTAACAAAGAGTCTCAAAGCACACACCAAAATGATAATAGCATTTTTTTTTTTCTGGTTGTGATTAAGACTTACAAAACATTCCATAACACAACGTGATAGTAGTATCAAAATGCTGCAACAAGAAATAAAAATATATGGTTAAAGCCAAATCTACTCATAGGAAACCTACAAATCTATTATAGAGTATAGTAAAATTATTATTAAAAAAGCAAATTATTTTAATAAAAATAGTAAGGAGTCACAATATTTTTTTCTATTCTTTTTATTCCTTATATTTTTTTTATCTATTTCCTTGAGCGAATATTTAAAAACATTTCTTAGAGCTAATTTTTTTAATATTTGATAAGATAGATGCAAAAGTTTTCATGTTCAAAAACAATAATTAATTTTCAATGGGCTAAATACCTTTTTATCTTGCCGGACAAAATTTGGGTACCACATAACTATACACTTTTGTTGAGCCAGCTCTTAAAAGAAAAACAGTCAAATAAAAATAATTAATTATATTTTTAAAAAGAGAGATTATTAAGAGGTGAATTAGTAAAATAAATAAGAGAAAAAGATAAACTTAACCTGTGCCACATGATTGAAAAGCTGATAAAAATTAAAATAATAACCGCGTGGTTCACATGCTGCTCGTCTATGTTTGATTTTCTCTGTCAAAAAATAATGCAAGAACGTAGAGCTTTTGTCCCCTTGACAATTTATAATATACCATGGTCATTTTCAAACATATACGACGTATTAAGTTAATATTTTATATTCTCTCTTACTTAAATACAAATAAAATTATTAATTTATATGCTAATTAAGAAATTTATATAATATAATTTTATTTTATATATTTTTTTAAATTATCTTTCTTTAAAATTTGATATTAAAAATTGTTATTGAAAACCAAATTCCAATTAAACAAAATGTACTTTGAATATTATATTATTATTATATTTTAGTACACTATTTATAAATTTTTTTCTTATATTTAAGTATAGAAGGAATACATTTTAAATGTTAATTTAGTACTTGTAAAATAATTATTAATTTATGAATTAAATTTATATATAAGGTATTTTGAAAGATTAATTAATAATTATTTTAAATATTATTAATTATATTTGCAATAATATTCAAATTGGTGAATAAATATAATGACATGAAAAAATAGTTATCTTAATAAATAATGCTGGTAATATATTTTTTTAACGTACTTTCTATCGTTAGTTTAAATTTATTAAAAATATTCAATTTTATGGATATCACCTTTTTATTAATAAATAATTATGATTTTGTATTCACAAATAAATTTTAACTGATAATAAAGAGAAGGTTAAAAACATTGTTAGAAAATATGTTGATAACACTTCTGAAAACAAGTAGTTGCAAGTGTAATAAAACCTTAAGGGCAATGCTTTATTATGATGGTGATTACAATGACAAAATAATAGTGGTCAAAATAAGGATAGTCAGGGGAAATAATAACAATGGTTGTAGGAAGGGACAATAATAACAATGTTTATGATTTGATTTAGATTTGGACTACAAACAACCTAAAAAATTAGATATTTATTAAATTTGAATATTATTTTAGAAACTAAAACTAAATCCAATTTGTTTTATCTTGACCCTCATATAGAATCAAGTAACTCAATTTACCACCACTAGTAATAACAATGGAAGTGATAATAATAATTGGTCCAGTGGAGGTACTAGTTATGTTAATAACAACACAAATAACAACGATGACATGATTGTAGATAGTGATAGTGGTGGCAACAAGTAGATGCAAGTATGGTAAAATTATAAGAACAATGGTTTATGATAGTGGTGATAGTAAAAAAAACAAAACAATAGTTGTAAGAATAGAAGTATATTAAGAACAATAATAACAATAATAAAAAAACAACAATAACTGTAACAATAATGCAAATAAAGTCTATAATTATTATGACAAACATAATTATTGTTATGAAAATAAAAATAATAATGAATGAAAACAAGATAAATTTATCCCTTCTAAACTCAATTTTTCTCATAGTATAATTTTTAACCAATCAACATAATAAGATAAATTTATCTTATTTTATTGATGCACTAAACTATGAATTCAAATAAAATAAAATAAACAAAAAAATTGGGTTCTAATCTCCCACAATATAAAAAACTAAAATTCAAATAAATAATCATAGTTAGTGTCTAACTATTTCTCAAATAGAATAGCCTCCAAAGAAACATATACCTAAAAAGAAAAGGTAAAATAACTTATTCCATCCTACCATCATTATTGACCATAGGTTGAACTTACTTACAAATGTGTTCTTTTGGAACACTTCTTTACTCAACGAAAATGACCTTTGTTCATTTTAGTCTTTTTTCATTAACATTATTAACATAGTTATTCATCTAGTAAACTAGGCCCCATATCAATTGCTTGCCTAGATAGTCAATATGTCCTTGACACTACAACCAACACTATCTCCACCTTAAAGAGCATGTCCAACCACCATATTACTTAATTCATTATTTAATAATTATTAAATACTTTTTATCACCCTATGTTATTTTTATATATTTTAAGTAATTATGTCATTTAATTATACACTTTTAAAAAATTACTAAATAAATTTCACATATTTCTATATCAACATTTATTTTTATTTCTTCCTTTATGGTACAACTTAGACCCACTTTATGTATAGCATTACAAGTATGACATATAGTTGCTTAATTGGTCGATTGAGTTACTTCTAAATATTAAATTTTGTTATCATTCCATTTTGTCACTTCTTTTAAAAAAATAAAAAATAAATAAAAAATAAAGGATTGGTGTAACAAGAAAGCTTTACTGCCCTCTAGATTCAGCCATCCCAAGTCTTCCGAGAGTTGCTGTTTTTTTTTTCTGAAAAGCAATCACCAATCCCCTGTTACAGCTCGCGACACAAGGTCAGAGATCAAAAGAATGATCATGTTCATTAAAAAAAATAAATTCTTCCTCTTCCGACAATAAATTTCATTTATTTATATTTAAAAAGTAAAAATAATAATTTATAAATTATAATAAATTTTATACACCTAATTAAAATAACCAGGCTGTTTCACACATTCCTTACCCATGATGCACACAAATGAGGACCACGGTTGCCACAAAATTATAAGAGACAAATTTGCGTTCAAACCGCGGCTGGAAACTTTCACAAGTTCCATGAGTTTCATGCATAATTGCCCTTAAAATCGCGATTATATAATAGAATCAATGGCATATGTAGATTTTATTTTATTTAAAATTTGACAATATATTATAAATATACGAGGATGTTGCCCATGTGAATGGTCTGTGCAAGTGGCGCAAAACATGACAAAGGAGACTGACAATTCAATATTTATTACCTTACTAATTTCAAATAAATATTATTCAATGGAGGCCCACTGTATATTCCTGTCTGGCTATGCATCTAATTTGCAAGTTGTGCAGAAAACGTTAAACTCTGAAACAAAATTGAACATTAAAAAAAAGTAATATTTATTTGAGTAGCTAGCTAGCATCCAATAGATCGCTAAAATATGAAGTCAGTCTCGGTGCGAGTGAAGGAGCAGAGGATCAGTCTGATAGTAAACAACATCTCCAGTGTCACTCACGAAGTGGTCTTGTCTCATACTCTGTACTAAATACTTTATTAAATGAAATGGAAATGGTGCAGATCTTTCTGGCTCGCGGTAATACTCTCCAATAACTGCTTTTGCTGCTTTTGTCTGCACTCAGTTTAAATATAAATAATGGTTTTAATTAAAATGACTAACTTCAACCATATAAAGCCAATGTACTAATTGTGTTTTTTAAGAAAAATAAAAAAAAATAAGTTACCGCTTCAACGAGGTGATAATGAGGAATTTGAGGGAAAAGATGATGGATAACATGGGTGCCAATGTCGTGGTGAATGTTATTGATCCAACCATAGTCACGATCCACAGTGGTAAGGCCACCTCTTAAATAACTCCATTCCTGTCAATTTTAGTACATCATGGCACATGTTATTGCTTAGCCCAGACTTACCACACTTTCTTTAAGGCAAGGTTAGGGCACATATTCCACTTGCACATACAAATCAAAATCATGACATCTCAAAGATGCAAAGTCCCTTACCTTACCCACAAAAACACCGAAACCAAACAAAACATCATCGTCTACACATCTATTAATATAATAAACGGATGCTCACACTTCTTTTATATCTATTTATTCTAACGGTTATAAATTGCTTGTTATTTTATTTTCTTATTCTTTATTTTCCACATTTCTTGCATATTTACTTTTTAACTACTATATATAAACTATTCATAATCTCCCACATCTTTGTGTCTTTCTTCTCCCGCTCTAAATAATTTTTTATCGCAGAAAGCTGTAGCATGTAAGATCACGTGAATGAAAAATGGGTCTCATACATTAATGTCTCATGGGTTTTGATTAAAAAATTATTAAAGAAAAGCCTTCAATTGAAAATCATGTTAGAAATATAATATTATTAATTAATTTCTTAAATAATATCTTTAAGACATAACTAATATTTATTATGAAAAATAATTGGAGTCCATTGAGTGATGATTTTCCCAGCTTGTACTTGATATAAAATACTGAGAGACAAAGAAATGAGAAAGGTAATTAATAACGCAAATAAATGAAAGAAGAAAATGACACTCCTTTCATTACTGTATATTTGACGTTTAAACAAATTCTTTAATTTTAATTCAATTGCCATTTTAATTTGTTACCTTGCCGCGGTACCAAGGTAGTTTCTGGTGGTGACCATGGTGATGCAAGTATGTGACGAAGTCCAGCCACATAACAAATATCTGCGCATATTCAAACAATTATATAATTAATAGACATGTATTCACTATTTCACATTTTCAATTGGAAAATTTTAATAAAAAGAAAAAAGAAGAGTAAGTGTAGAAGTGATTTTACCCAATATGGAATTCCGTAGAGCTTGAGCAATAGAAGGGGACTAGTTATAAAGGAGAGATATATAAGCAGAGAAAACATAGCCAACCAACACGCTGTAGATATTGCAATTCCTTTTCTCTCACTGGGTGAGAACAGATTGCTGTAGGGATTGAAGTGAGACCCTTCCTTTCCGGGGCTTCTTCCCCACTGAAATGGAGTTCACATAAACAAGATAATTCACTATTTTGAACTAAATTATAATAATGTTGTTGCCTTCAAAGTCAAAAGGGCACTAACCAAATAAATTGGATACACGAACAATGGAAAAGGCACAGTGAATCTCATAAGTCTTGTCATGTTGTCTAGATTCTTGTAAATCTTCTCTGTTAACTAAGATAATGACACACACAAAAAATAAAATAAGAGTCATGTTCAAGAACAGCCCTGCGAAGTATAAAGCTTCCCTTTTTCTTGGGCCTACCAGATATATGTAATAATGAAATAAAGAACAACAACTACAGAAAGAAGCAATTAATCACATACTGGAACCCATGACTCATCCTTCTCAATGTGCCCATGGTTTTGGTGGTGAGTTTTGTGGCTAATTCTCCTGCAAGATCCATGAGATTAAAACGAGATTGGTTACACGCTCCATATGTGATTTTTGGGTTAATGTAAAACTAATAGTTATTGACATAATTTCTTATTCTTCAATGGGTTGATTTGATCAAGAAAAGAACATTCAAAAACAAAGAAAGAAGAAAAAAGGAGCTATGAACCAACCATCCATGGTATGGTACAAGAATTGAGGAATGCAAGATGTGTCCCACCAGGCTATTGAGGAAAGGGCTGTTTGAAAAGCTTCCATGGCCACTGTTAAAAGCACAATGTAGAACTTTTTACCATATAAGCAACATAAAGAAATAGATGAATCGAGTTGTCTAAAGCCAAAGAGGAGGCATAACAAAAGAAACACATTACCAATCATGTCCAAGAACAAAGAGAGCCCAGAACATTGTGCCTTGAAGAGGGCAATAGAGAAGCCAGAAAAGCCAGTTATTGAAATGAATAGCTGCTGCCATCAATGCAGTAATTAGCAAGACATCCCTGAGAACATAACTAAGAGATCTCCATGGGTTCTTGACCCAGCAATGGTTTGGTATTGCAGCTCTTATTTCTGCAATCTTAAATGGTGGAGGAGCACTGGGGTCAAAATCTTTGTGGTGGCCATTAGCAGCATAGGATAAAGGCTTTGTGTCTTTAACCATTACTGCTTGGCCTAATGTTTCTCTGTTACACGGATATGTGGTTGGGAGGGGAAGCGGCTTTAAGTAGTGCTAAAACCTAGAAGAAGAAGAAAAAATAATCTTTTGAATATTTCGCGCATGGGGTCCTGCATTTATATAACAGCAGGATGCAACAGTAATAATAATTAATTAATAACAGCGCAACATTCTAGTTTTACTTGATTTGATTTGCTTTGCTTCCCCCTATTTATGATGTTTTGCCTCGCATCACCGACTTATGCCGTACGAGAAACAAACCACCACAATTCTAGTATTCTATTAGGAGAAATGACAAATGCTACCAATACAATTAGTCTCATATGTATGTAATAAAAAAAAATTACATATATGAATTGAAAATAAACGAGTATGTCCAAATTTTAAGTTATTATGTAATTAATTTTAGTCTTAAATAATAAAGTATTATTTTATTTTTATTATTACATTTTACTATTTTGATTAAATAGTTGATTTAATAAATTTTTTTATTAAAATTTGATATTCGTTATCATAATAGAAATTAGGATAATAAAAAATAATTTTATAATTTTATAATTTTAATTTAAATTACTTTTTATCATAAGACTACTATGAATAAAATATTAATAATCCAGATAAATATTTTTTATTGGATACAAATTAATGTATCTTGTATTCATGGTAGTAAAAAAATTAATAAGACCGTTGGTTTTTATCATAAGATATTTTGTATGAATTTTAGTATTTTTACTTATCATATTCGTGGGTAATTAAAAAAATATTTTTTAAATTACGAATACTATCATTAAATATATTTATCACTTAAATTATTTAATTTTATAGATATTTTAAAATAAATTTTAAATTTATATCATTATTATTAATTAAAATTATCTAACCTAACTATTTTGACCAATCTTGGTGAAATAGTTATTTTCTTATATAAAGAACATAACGTACGTAGTATTTATTCTTTTAATATTAGAGACACCGGTAAAAGAAAATCTCTTACTTAAATTTGGGTCTTTCTGACCAATACTCTTAAGAGAAAAATAAATATTTCTTAGAGTATTGGTTAAAGAATTAATAAATAAAATTTTAATTAAAAATTATGTTGCGGACGTATTGAAAATTGTGGGTGAGTGCATTGTCACACTTTCCAATAATTTTTTTTACTTTTTATTCCTTAACTAGGGTACCAGTTAGTATTTTTTATAGTTTTAAACATTAGTAAAATATTAATTCAATCATGAGTTTACCTTAAATCTTTTACCTAACAATATATTTTTGACTTGTCGATGGACGAAGAGCCTGAAAATACTAAAATTGAAAATTAAAAATATCAAAAGATATAAAAACTTATTTAAAAAAAAACCCAAAAGCAAAAATTATATAAAACATAAGAAAATTGATTTTCAACCCCAAAACTAAGTACTTCGCTCAATTAAACTTTAGCATATGCAACTTTGACTATAGTGTTGGGTTTAATTTTCAATTTATTGTCTCTAAGATAATTTGTAATTAAATAAGTAAATTAATTTTATACTATCAGTATTAAACTCTCAAATTAAAACTAAAATTTAAGTTAAATTTTCTGGACAGATTGATTGTCTCCCTTTTTAGAAGTGATACTCGTATTTAATGTTTGATAGAAAAGTTGTCTGATATTGAAGGTAAGAGTCAGATAGTGCGACCCTAAGTCGAATGATCTAAGAAAAGTTTTTGTGTCAATTTACGAAATTAGAGGAAAGTGATTTTCTCTATAAAAATTATCTAGAGGGTATTGAGAAAAGTATGACATATTTTGTATATACACTTTGTAATCTCTATCTTCTTATTATAAACTTGAATACTTTTTTTATGAGATTTCCTTTAATACATTTACCTAATGAGTTAATCATATTATTAGATGAAAATTAGACTCCAAAAATTTTATCTCAAATTATATTTAAAATATACATATAAAATTTCAACTATCTAATCTTCATCCAATTAATAGTGCCGAACTCTGTGAATGAATAATTACGGTGGCTTACTCCTCGACTGGACATATGTA
Organism: Mucuna pruriens; assembly: GCA_025330945.1. NCBI lineage: Eukaryota > Viridiplantae > Streptophyta > Magnoliopsida > Fabales > Fabaceae > Mucuna > Mucuna pruriens. The sequence continues at coordinate 10,606,147 of JAENHJ010000324.1, read as the reverse complement.
AGTAAATATAAATGGCAGCTTCAAAGAAAAAAATTCTCATTTATATTATGAGAGAGTTTCTAGATCTACAAATAAATTTATAAAAAAATTATATAAATTTTTATTTTTAGTAAGTATTTATATAAAAAACTATCCAAACATACTCAAAATATATGCCAGGATTCGCTTTCATATTAACTTCGAGCCTCCTCATCATTTCACATTGAACAAAAAAAATTGAATCAATGCTTGAATATACTGTGATAACCGGATTCAAGGTAATCCCAACATAGAAAAGAAAAGAAAAGTAAGTAGAGAAAATTCAGTTCAATTTTCACGTGAGGTAATAGTTTTTTCTGTTGAGTACTTTATAATTAAATCCTATTTTTTTTATCTTCTTTACCTTCAAGTTTCTTTCTTTTAATTCTTGGTACTTCGATATTGTGGTTACCCCTTTACTAGAAGAGTAATAGTAACAAAGCCCGACAACAATATGATATCTTATGTGTATCTTTTTCATTTTATATATTTGTATGAATTTGCTTGATAGGAAGAAGGCTGGGCCTTTCTTTGATGGAGAGGAGGAAGGAGAGCGAGAGAAAGCACATGGGATTTATATTAAATTTGGTTTTTATTTGATTTTTTATTAATTTAATTTTTAGATTAATATTTCTATTTATTTATACCAAGTGAAGAATCATACCATAATGGGTCGAACATTAAAAAAATCACTAATTTAATTGAAATTGTAATAGTTTATCAAATTCATCGTGAAATTAATAAACTAACAAAATAGTTTCTCAAATTGCATATTGCTATTGCTATTTAATTTAGTTTATGAAATTGTATTATATAGTTAATTAGTTCCTAAAATAAATAAAATATCAAAATAGTTCATAAAATTTAATTATCTATTAATTTAGTCCTTAAAATTATAATGACTGATCAAATTAATCTGTAAAATTAAAATTAATTAAATACATCTTTTATTTTAAATCAGTCAAATTATTTCTTAATTTTTTTCTTATATAAAATTCGTAAAATTATAAGTTTAGAGGTTAATATGTATAAAAAATTATAAATAAAATTTATGAAATTTTAAAAATTGAGAAAAATGTGTAATTAATTCTTTTTAATTTTAAGAACTAATTTCATTGATTTTTATATTTTTATGGATCAATTTTTTTAAGTATTATAATCATTTTACTATTTTATTTATTTAAAAGATCAATTTGATCATCTATTATAATTTAAAGGACTAAATTGATGGATAATGTATGATTTGAAATATTATTTTATTAATTTTAAAAATCAACTTAACTAATTATTATAATTTTAAAGATTAAATTAATAATTTACTCATTTAATTAATTAATAGAGGGAATAGTCAACGCAAACTGCACTTTACTAGAAACTGACGATTGGAATTTAGAACTCTTACTCTTGTGATTATATTGTGATCATATTTGAATAACTTTTTATAAATATTTATAAAAATTAAATAAATTTATTCAATGATCGTAAGGTTATTACATTTGAACATAAATTTTTTAGAATTCGAGAAAATGATGAAAAATTATTTAGTATTGAAATATCATATCTAATCTAGTATATCATTTATTGTTTATTAGTAAAATATAGCTTTTTTTTATCTACACACAGATATTGGAATTGAGTCACTTTATAATGTTTGTTATAAAGTACGATAGAAGTGAGCTTGTTAAATTCAAATGTTTTCGTATCTAATTGGTTATAGAAATATAAGGTATTTATTATAATTTTATAAAAGTAGATAACATATCAGAAATATTTTTTTATATGTGATGTTACAACTATTCCACCATGGTATGTGAAACAAATCATACTAGACACATCATCTAATCATGCAAAAGTTTTAATAATGCATGAGACAAGTTGATACTATATTTGTTTGATATATGTGATTCAACAAGTATAAAAAACTTTTGGTTTATCTTAAGAAAAATTAATATTAATGATCTCATGTAAAGATGATATTATATATATTGTCTAATTGAAAAAATGGTACATTAAAAAAAATAGAATAAAACACATTTGACCAAAATTATTTTTCATTCATGATTTTTAAAAGAATGAAGTTATAAATATTTAATAAATTTTTTCATGTAAAAATCAAATGGTTCATTTTATAAAATTATTGTCGAATAAAACTTTTGAGCAAGTAATCCAAAAGGTTGACCTTTGTCCTACACTTTTTTTTAATAAGATTTTAAGGAGATATATTTTCAAATAATGAAGATACAAGTGGATGTTATGAATAATTATGACATGGCGTTCATCTTCCTTGTATTTTCTTATTCCCTACGTTATAACTCTTTTTTTTTTTTTTAATTCATTTTCACACACTTAATAAGATTAGTATCTTGAATTGTAAATTTATGTTTATTAATATAACATATCTTTTTATTAATCATATATGAAATGAAAAATTAAAATTCTTTTATTGTCGGTAATATCTTCTTCTCTCTATTTTCTCATTTTTTTCGTCTCTTATTTTATAATAAAGCTATATAAGATATATTTTGATTCATGACCTGCAGTAGTTAGTTTTAATACATAAAATTTGAATAATTTTTTAGACAAAAATCTTACTATTTTAATATATATTTAATTTCACCAATTCAATTACTGTTCAAATACATTAGATCATTGGACATTAAATTAATATTCTCACCAATTTAATTTAATGACTAGTTCAATATTAAAAAAATCTTGGTATTTACCACCCTCCCTATGCAACTAGTAAAAAAAAATCTATTTTAACTATCTTAAACTATTGTCTTATCCATATATACTTGGTCTTTTAAATAACTATTTTTTTAATTTATTTTCTTTTATTTTTATTTTTTAAATTAAATTTTAATATTTTTTTAAAGAAATGATAACAAAAATAAGGTAGGTTGAAACTCAAATTAAAAAATGATATATAACCTATCTAATTATATAAAAATAAAATTTATCTTCTCCCTGCCAATGTTAAAAGAAACATATACCACACGTGCACCCTATCTGCACATATTTCTGCCATACCCAAAGCAGATAAGGGCACTTGGAAACCGTGGAAAACAAAATACAATGGAGAAGAACCTTATTATTCTACCCAGTAAATCATGGCCTCCCCTGTTTGTTCCTTCTTATAGTGGCACACAATTTGAGTGGCATGGCTCAACAAGGGTCCTTGCAAACTCCAACAATGTCTCCATGACCAAAACATCACACCCAAAATTGATGGATACCCAATTGAACCAGCTATGTGTGAATGGTCCCCTGAGTGAGGCTGTGGAAATTCTTGACTCTCTAGCTCAACAAGGGTCCAAGGTGAGACCCATTACCTTCATGAACCTGCTTCAGGCTTGCATTGACAGGGACTGCATTTGGGTGGGTAGGGAGTTGCATGCCAGGATTGGGTTCGTTGGAAAGGTGAACCCTTTTGTCGAGACCAAGTTGGTCAGCATGTATGCTAAATGTGGGCACTTGGATGAGGCACGGAAAGTGTTTGATGAAATGCGCGAGAGGAATTTGTTCACTTGGTCTGCTATGATTGGTGCCTGCTCCAGAGAACTTAAGTGGGAGGAGGTTGTGGACCTTTTTTATGACATGATGCAACATGGGGGTTTTCCTGATGAGCTTCTGCTCCCAAAGATTTTGAAAGCCTGCGGAAAGTGCAGGGATTTTGAAACCGGGAGGTTGATTCATTCGATGGCGATTCGGGGTGGAATGTGCTCTTTGCTTGTGATCAATTCAATTCTGGCTATGTATGCTAAGTGTGGGGAGATTACTTGTGCAGAGAAGCTTTTTAGGCGAATGGATGAGAGGAACTGTGTTTCCTGGAATGTGATAATAACTGGGTATTGCCAGAAGGGTGAGATTGAACAGGCGCAGAAGTATTTTGATGCAATTCAGGAGGAAGGAATTGAACCTGGATTGGTGACTTGGAACATTTTGATTGCCAGTTATAATCAGTTAGGGCATTGTGATATTGCAATGAATTTAATGAGGAAGATGGAGAGTTTTGGGATTGCTCCGGATGTGTATACTTGGACTTCTATGATTTCTGGGTTTACCCAAAAGGGAAGGATAAATGATGCTCTTGATTTGTTGAGGGAGATGTTTATAGTAGGGGTTGATCCCAACAGTATTACAATTGCTAGTGCAGCCTCGGCATGTGCGTCCGTAAAATCACTAAGTATGGGATCAGAAATCCATTCTATTGCTGTTAAGATAAGTTTGGTTGATGATATTCTAATTGGTAATTCACTGATTGACATGTATGCCAAGGGTGGCAATCTGGAAGCTGCTCAACGCATTTTTGATGTGATGTTAGAGAGAGATGTATATTCTTGGAACTCAATTATTGGAGGATATTGCCAAGCTGGTTTATGTGGCAAAGCCCATGAGTTATTTATGAAAATGCAGGAGTCTGATTCACCACCTAATGTTGTTACATGGAATGTGATGATCACAGGATTTATGCAGAATGGTGCCGAGGATGAGGCCTTGGATCTTTTTCAAAGAATTGAGAAAGATGGGAAAATCAAGCCAAATGTAGCGTCCTGGAATTCGTTAATTTCTGGTTTCCTGCAGAGTAGACAAAAGGACAAGGCCTTGCAGATGTTTCGGCGGATGCAGTTTTGCAACATGGCTCCCAACTTAGTTACAGTGTTGACTATCCTTCCTGCCTGTGCAAACTTAGTGGCTGCAAAGAAAGTGAAAGAAATTCATTGTTGTGCAGTGCGTAGAAATATAGTGTCTGAACTTTCTGTGTCAAATACTTTCATTGACTGTTATGCTAAGGCAGGAAATATAATGTATTCCAGAAAAATATTTGATGGATTGTCCCCAAAAGATATCATCAGTTGGAACTCTCTACTTTCTGGTTATGTTTTACATGGCTGTTCAGAGTCTGCAATTGATCTTTTTGATCAAATGAGGAAGGATGGACTTCATGCAAATAGAGTTACTCTTGCAAGTATTATCTTAGCTTATGGTCATGCTGGAATGGTGGATGAGGGGAAGCATGCTTTCTCCAGCATCAGCAAAGAATATCAGATTAGGCTAGATCTGGAACATTATTCTTCAATGGTCTATTTGCTTAGTCGTTCGGGTAAGCTCGCCGAAGCACTGGAGTTTATTCAAAACATGCCTGTTGAGCCTAGTTCCTCTGTATGGGCTGCCTTGCTGACTGCCTGCAGAATTCATAGGAATTTCGGAATGGCGATCTTTGCAGGGGAATGTCTGCTTGAGTTGGAACCTGAAAATATTATAACTCAGCATATACTTTCACAGGCATATTCTGTATGTGGGAAGTCTTGGAAAGCTCCAAAAATTACAAAGCTGGAGAAAGAAAAGGTTGTTAAAAAACCTGTTGGACAAAGCTGGATTGAAATGAATAACATGGTCCATACTTTTGTTGTCGGTGATCAGTCAAATCCATATTTGGACAGGCTACATTCTTGGCTAAAACGGGTAGGTGTAAATGTCAAGGCACATATTTCTGACAATGGACTTTACATTGAGGAAGAGGAGAAGGAAAATGTTAGTAGTGTACATAGTGAAAAACTTGCATTTGCATTTGCTTTAATAGATTCTCATCACGCACCCCAAATTATACGGATAGTAAAGAATTTGAGAATGTGTAGAGATTGTCATGACACAGCCAAATACATATCGTTGGCATATGGGTGTGAGATATATTTAAGTCATTTGAATTGCTTACACCATTTTAAAGATGGTCATTGTTCTTGTAGGGATTATTGGTAGAGCAAATAGATGTGAAAGAGAATCAATGAATTCATAAATATGTAAATCTGTCATATTGTTTAATTGTTCTTGATGTAAATAAATCTTTTGATGATATCTACATGAATAAATAAAGGGATAAGATCAATTGGCACCGAGTGCAAGTTTCTATGCTTGCACCAGAACTTATCCGTCCATTCTACTTTAGTCTAAAGGCTGAGATTTTATCATTAAACAAGTCACATGAGTTATCTTCTTCCCAATTGTGAATGATTTCTCAAGCCATGATGGTGAGGTAGTGGGAGGTTCAGCTTGAAAGGTTAGGAATTAGGATTCTATTGACACACCAAGAAATTCCTTCTTCACTCTTGTTCATTTTGCAAGTTTGTGAAATTTTTTCAATTTCAGTCTTTCTATTTAAAATGTGTTAGGGAGTTGTGTTCCAAACATCAAGGAATTTGATTTGTTCCTTCCCCTTCTTATTTCTTAAGTCTTGTTAGCACAAAGAAAGTGCTGGAACATAAGCCTGTTACTCTCCACCTTCTTCCAACACTCTACTTCTAATGGCTTGTTTCTTTTTCATTAGCATTGTAAATGAGTCACTGATTTCTGCCTTTTTGTTTTGGTTATCAATGTCAACAATTATGGATTCTTGAATTGGCAGTTTGAATTTTATAAGATGAAATGATACCACGTGACAAACTTTGTAAAATGACGCTTCTAATAATTTTTTATTGGAAATAAATTTTATCAATCCCATAATTGAATCATCTATATAAATTTTTACTTGGACATTTATAAATATGTAATGAAATAGTAGTTATTTACTTATATTTTAAATAATATATTATATGTTAAAATAAAGTAAGGACGAGCAAGTAGCAACTAAATTTTTAATTATTTTATGAAATTTAAATTCAATATAAAATTAGTTTTGATAAAAAGTTATTCTAAAAATATCATTTTCCTAAGTTGTGGATTGTGAAGAAATGGACACTAGTGCAGATGATACTTCAATTTCTTAAAGAAAACATGGAAGATAAAAAAAAAAAAAAAAGACTTGGAATTTGAGGAAAAATGGACACTAATGCAGTTGATATTTCAAAGTTTGTCCATTCGCAGCTTATGCCTGCTGCACTTTTGGGTTCTCATTATTTCTGACATACTTGATTGCAAATGCATAGCAAAAGGGAATTATATGTTGATGGTCCAATGGAATTCAAAATTATATATAATTCGTGCTGAAGTTTGGGCTATCATTTTTATGCTTTGTTCTAGGACCTCATTTGACCATCTGGGATATAGTCATGTAAATTAAAATGTTCCAGTCATGAAACAGTTGCCCAAAAAATAATTTTACAATTTTATTCTACTATAGTATACATGATTTTACAGTTTTAAAATGATTTTATTTTTACCAAAAATTGATTATTTAAATAAATAATTTTATAAATGGAGAAAATTTAATTGTTTGTTCAAATAAAAAAAAATTGAATGAAAGAAATATAATTACCATATCCGAACAAAATTCTACAAATAAAGAAAATTCAATTGAAACAATTAAATTTTCTAAAATTTTTAAATACATCATCCAAGATTTCTGAGCCATTCACTTCGAAACCGAAAAAAAATTATATAAAAAGAAAAAGAAATGACTTGTTCTAATAAAACATTTTAAATTACTACCTTCCTCTAAATACGTAAGATTTTTTAAAACTTTTATAAAATTCTTTTTAAATAAATTCTTGTATTAATTATTTTTCAATCAAACTACTTTTAATTACTTTACATTAAATACTATAAATTAATAAGAAAGATCATTTCTCTGTTATCACGAGTTATGAAAATTATTATCCAATCCTCCATGTTTGGGAGCTTCTGTCCAATATGTTTCAAGACATCAAATTAAAAGCAATAAAATTGTTCAGATTTACTGCAGTGGTTAAGGAGGAAAAAGAGAAATAACAAACGCTGCACCTTGCAATTGGCGTAAGTAGAAACTGTTCACATTATGAAACAGGTTAAACTATATAGAACCCCATTGGGTTACTATGCAAGAATTTTGTAATACTTTCCAGATGAAAGATTTGAAAGCATGTCCTGTTGGTAATTATTTCCAACGAGAAGATATAAATAAATCATGAAATCAATCATTGCTGTCCTTTCATGTTCAACCTGGGAAAGTCATAGGTAGAATAAAAACTGTTGCATAGTAAGCATCCACAAAAGAGTATTGGATTCTTCCCTGCATAGTTTATAAGAAGCACCTTATGAGTAAGCAAGGTGTAATATTCAAATACAAAGACCATAACTAAAAGGGTGTAGAATATGCAATGATCATTAGAAATCACATTCACAAAGAAATCTGTACCACTCATGGCACCACACTATGCTAGTGCTGCAGAAGCTTTAGAATCTGAGTGCTTCTGACTAAATTCCAAAAACTGGAATTTGGCAGAAGATGATATGTTCCTTTCTTTTTTCCAATAATTTTGTTCAAAAAATGGGAAATAGTAATATAAGATTGTGGAGAGAAAATGATTGCTCCATGACCATATAAAGTGCATAAAGCTTTCTCTCTATAAAAACAAGGGACTGATATCTGTGGGGAATCTAATTCCTTGCCTTTCAATCCTTTCCCTCCATGGTGCAACCCAAATAAGCTTTATCTACATAGTTCCTCATCTATAATATTAATTTTCTAGACAAAGTTCTATTCCACAAACTCACCCTCTTCCCCCATAAATTCCTCTCATGCCTTCCCCTAACTGCACTCACATTATCACTCTAGCAGTTTTCTTAGTCCAAAGTGTATCATTCTTATCCTCCAAGTAGAAGAAGATGGTAGTACACACATACAACTGCTTATGTTACATAGGACTCAATGCACATAGATTACCTCAAAGTTCATGTTCAACAACTTTATATGTATTTACCCTCTTTTATAACAACTTTGCATGATGTTTTTGGTGCAGAGTTTTGAGGATTCCAAAAAGAAACCTGAGTCAGTTGGACCATGGGGTGGCAATGGAGGATCTCGTTGGGATGATGGGATATACTCAGGAGTAAGGCAATTGGTGATAGTTCATGGGGAAGGCATTGACTCCATTCAGATTGAATATGATAAGAAAGGAACCTCTATTTGGTCAGAGAAGCATGGTGGAAGTGGATGCCATAAAACTGACAAGGTAAACGTTCCATGTCATTAGCTGATCTAGTGACATTAACTTGCAATATTGGCTCTATAGAATATTTTAAGGTAGAAGTTGGTATTAGTTAAAGTTTGTGCATTTAATAAATAGAGTTTAACTTCTGTACGACGACAATATATTTTTTTTTCTACAGTCAATTAATAAAAAATAATGGTAGATATAATTTTTTAAATTATTATTAGTAAAAATTGACGAATTTATTATACATAATCCTCTGTGATTAAATAATCGTACAAGTGTATAAATTATTTACTCTAATAACTAACTACTAATGACTGTGTTGCAGGTGAAACTTGATTGTCCAAATGAGTTCCTAACTAAAATTCATGGATACTATGGAAGCTTGAATCAATGGGGGCCAAACTTAGTTCGGTCACTGAGTTTTGAGAGTAACAAGAAAACTTATGGACCATTCGGTGTTCAACAAGGGACATATTTTTCAGTCCCAATTTCTGGGGCTAAAATTGTTGGGTTTCATGGAAGGTGTGGTTGGTACATAGATGCCATTGGAGTCTATCTGAAGTACTTGAAAAAACCAAATCCATCCAAAACTTTGGCTCATTCCCAGAGCCCCATTGGCATTATTAACACTGCTGAGAATTTTGGTTTTTCTGTGATACAAGGAAGTTTGAACCAAAACTACGATATTGTTCTTGCTGTGAGACAAAAAGATGATTTCAATAAGCCTTTACCAACAGACAATTTATCTGGGAAGATTTCTGTTGTCAAAGAATCCAATAATATTGAACACAAAGAAAAGGTAAGAAAGCCTGAATTGAATATCGATGATCTCTTTGTCATTTGAGTCATTTGAAGTGTTCCTTAATTTTACTATCTAACTCTCAAAATTTGGCTTTTGCACCAAATAAATCTTGGAGTGTATCTTCATTTCAGATGGCTCAAGTGGAAAAGTCAACCCCAAAGGTTGGAAGTGTAGTCACATATGGACCTTGGGGTGGCATTGGTGGATATGTATTTGATGATGGAACCTATACAGGAATCAGACAAATCAACTTGTCACGCAACGTTGGAATTGTATGGATTAGAGTTTTGTATGATTATGATGGGGAGGCCATATGGGGATCCAAACAAGGTGGAACAGGAGGATTTAAAAATGACAAGGTGAACAAAAAACACATAGGGAACTTAGCCTACTCGAGTTAATAAACTAGGAAAATCAGATTAATTTCTTAGCAATCTTTGTGACATGATTTTGCAGATAGTCTTTGATTTTCCATATGAAGCCTTGACATATATATCTGGCTACTATGGACCTTGGATGCACATGGGGCCTGCTGTTATAAGGTCACTAACTTTCCACACCACCAAAAGGAAGTATGGACCATATGGGGATGAACAAGGAACTTATTTCACCACAAAAGTGAAGGAAGGTAAAATTGTTGGCATTCATGGGAGAAAAGGCTTGTTCCTAGATGCTTTTGGAGTGCATGTGATAGAAGGGAAAGTAATAGTGCCTGTGGCAACACCTCCCAAGGAAATCATCCCTAGAGAAACAAGTATTGGTGAAATAGGCAGTGGTCAATGGCCTAACAAACTAATACTTGCTAAGCCATCAGCAGCTGAAGAGGTATTATTACCTTTTGATAATCAACTTTTACAAGATATTGAAGCCATACTTAAAGAATTTGTCTATCACTTTTTATGGGTTATTCTATTCACTTTGCTCACTTTTTGCTAGGTTCATTGTGGTGTGGTGAAAGAACCAGCTCCATGTGGACCAGGGCCATGGGGTGGGGATGGAGGTAGACCCTGGGATGATGGAGTCTTTTCTGGGATTAAGCAAATTTTTTTGACCAAAGTACCAGAAGGCATATGTTCCATCCAAATTGAGTATGATAGAAACAGGCAATCTGTGTGGTCTGTAAAACATGGTGGTAATGGAGGAGACACCATGCATAGGGTATGATTCTCAGTACCCACTTTTTAAAGCACATTTCACTCTCTTTCTCACTTAAACCAATTTTTTTAGGTTGTCTAACTTTTGGTTCTCCTATTATCCTCATTTTAAAAATTTGATTTTGTTTTTGAAAATTAGATTTTATTATTTTAATTATATAATTTTAATTTATATGTTAATTTGATATTTAATATTTAATATTTATGTTGATGTGATATTTATCAATATTTCTATCAAATATTAATTGTCAAACTAATAAATAAATTACAATTACACAATTAAATAATAAAGAATCAAATTTTAAAAAAAAATAGGAGGATAAATTTGCAAATTAACGGTAATAAAATAATAAAAATGTAATTATGACATCTTTACCCCTTATCAAATTGCTCAAAAATAAAAAATGAACATTTTAAAATTTTTAAAATGAAGTTAAAGCACAACCCTTCTAAGATGAGATTTGATGTCAAATGGTTGCTATAAAGTAGAAATACAAAATGCACATGACATGAGCATTGTTAAACTTAATTATTGTGATTTCAGATTCAACTGGAGTATCCACATGAGGTGCTGACTTGTATATCTGGGTATTACGGGTCAATCAGCAAGGATGAACAGCATGTAGTCATTAAGTCACTGACTTTCAACACCAGTCGTGGCCAATATGGTCCATTTGGTGAAGAAGTAGGGAAATTCTTCACCTCAACCACCACAGAGGGCAAGGTGGTGGGTTTCCATGGGAGGAGCAGCTTTTACTTGGATGCCCTTGGGGTTCACATGCAACACTGGCTTGGAAATCATAAAACTTCAAGGTCCTCCCTCTTCAAGCTATTTTGATCATTGTTTCTGACCAAGGCAACAATTTAGCATTTGGACATGTGCTTAGGGAACTTTCGAAAATTTGATGTAATAATAATACGTGAACAAAAATTCAAGTTAAGCAGATGTCACATGATTGCTTGTATACTCGGAATAATAATTTGGTGGGTTTTCAGTTTTCTGATCAACACAACAATTTGCTATACAAACGTGAATCATGCATGTCATGGAGTGGGACATGCAATGGAATGTGTTTTAATTTCTTACCTCCAAGGTTTGGCTTAATTTAAGATATTTTCAATTGTTGCAGTTGCGACAATTTCTTAATTTGTCCTCTGTTCTTTCCTTTTTTTTTCTTTTTTTTTTTTTATCAGAATTCGAGTCAAGAACATTTATAGTGTGACATGTTAGATTATTTGAATCTAAAATATTAACTTAATTGTGAAGTTATTATTCTTTTTATACAATATATATATACCTTAATTAACTTATAAATTTTAAACATTATAGAGTCTACTCCAATGAGTGATTATGAATGAGTAAAAAGAACAAGAGGATATGATTTTGAATTTAATCTTAAAATGAAAACATAAATTTAATAATAGGATGGGAATCTTTTTATATATTTGTATAGACAAACATATTTTTATATTAATGTGTTACTATGTAACCAAAAAAAAATATTGTGTTACTAGTGATGATTGAATTTAATGCTAAGCGAGATATTACTAAATAGAGAATTTTAATACTTAACCTAACAAGTCACAGTCACAATGCTTCCCATTTAAAATTAAAAAGTATATTGATAATATGATATAATATTATTAAAAGAATTTAATTTTTAAAACAATTATGATGATTTAATTATAACAAATCAAATAAACACTTAAATTCACCCTTAATATATTTGATTTACAGATGTTTCTTAAGAATGTAAAAATCTTATCGTATTTATAGATAATAGATGTTGGTTATGTTAAGATATTTATAATTGCTACTTAAAATTTAATATAACTAATATTTATAATTGTTAGATACTATAAGATAAAATTTTTACATTTTTGCACAGAATATTTTTACATTTTATTAGGATGAAATACAGTTTAAACTTCTTATTAACTTGTTTGGATTAGGAAAAAATCTAGTGATTTAAAATCATCATTTTCCTTGGAAAAGAAAAAACTATGCAGTGTTATTGTGGTTTAATTCATTTATAGTAATTAGAATTCATTTTTTATCCATAAAAATCAATATTAGGGTTTACGATACTCATCCTGCTCACTAAGTTAGATCGTGGTAGTTAGAATTCATGTAGAAAATTACAACTTTTCTATTAAATACGATTAAAATCCACAATTTTTCATGAAAAAAAAAAAACTACACTTACCCTTTGAATAGTTATGTCACTTTATCAACATTCAAAATTAATTCTCTAAAATTATTTATAAAATATTATTTTAAAAATAAATAAATTTTCAACAACATCAAAAGTAAATAATAATAATATACACAACATAATTTAAGAAAAATCATGACATTGCCATTTTTTGTCTTTTCTTATGTATTGGCAAGGTTAACCTAAGTATAAGATGGGTAAGTTCTTACTTTAAGCTTTCTCCAAAAGTTGTTTGCTGTTGGTATTTTTATTTTTTTAAAGATTCCTAATTTTTTTTGTTACTCTCTTGCTTCATAATGAATTAGTCCATTCTCACCAAATTTAGCTTACATTCTTAACTTAATAAAGTTTTATTTAGACTTGATTTGATAAAATTAAAAAATACAATGACTATAATAAAATTAAAATTTAGAATATTATACATACTATTCGAACCTCCCATACTAGGCCAACTTTAACGGTTGCTTTAGACTTAAATATGTTGAATTGATCCTATGTATTGACATGAAATAACCAAAAATAAAATAAAATAGAGGAATTATGCACAATAGCAACATTTAGAATTAAGAATTAAAAATATGGATCATGATTCACAAGCTGACTTGTTTAACTCATAAACTATGCTAGCTTATACAGATTGACTTGTTTAATTCAAGGTTAAACAAATTAATCTAGGTTTACAAATCAACTTGTTTAATCCACTTAATATTTTTTAAATTAAATAATTATTTATTTACTAATCTTTTATCTTGCTATATTTATCATTACTCATGTTCACAAGTTCTAATATAAAAAAAATTGATGAATATCCATTTTTCCACAGTGTCATTGATAGAGTTGACACCTTATTATTTATAATAGAAAATTTTTAACATAAAATTGTTCCTATTATACATATTTAGATGTCAAATTATTGTGCTAATATAAAAAATAATTATAAGTAGGGTGACATTTAAAAATTATTTACAACTAATTAATAATTATTAAAATTTTAAATATAAGTACATAATGTAATATTTCGATTTTTTAAATATTTTTTAGACTTTTTTTCATTTTCTTTTTAGCTCACAAACTAGTCCACGAACATGGGAACCAATAGTGGACCAATACATACCAACAATTTTCCTGACCCATTTCTTTCATGTGTCAAGTCTGACCCACTTACTTGCATGTCTATATGAACCATGTTGACCTATATATTAGATCTAACAATGACAACAACAAATAAGAAACAAAAAATAATAATATATGCAACATTGTTAAAAAAAATCGCGTCATTGTCGATTCCTTTGTATTCCACATGTACTACCATTTGTTTTACTACCCAGGTCTTTTTTTATATTTTGTTTTGGCTACTTCCCATTTGTTAGATTTGTTTTTTTAGTTTGAAGGTGATTGCATTGTTGCAATGATTTTAAAATGGGACTATCATTTAACTGTTTAAGCCAGTTCAAAGTTCAAGATAGGTAATAACACTAATAATAATAATAAATTTAATAGTTATATACTAACATTCAATTACAGATAAATAAAAATTATGAATAAATAAAAATAATTATTGTATAAATAAACAAATTTATTATGAATAGTGATTTATGATTAGATAATAATATAAAATTATTTTATATGATTGAGTATATCATTTGTTTTTTTAGGTAATATATAAAACAATATTAAATAAATTTAATGTCATAATTTAAAATTTAAAATTTAAAAAATAAAAAAGTAATTTTTATATCATAGATTTTCTGCACTAATTTTTAACCAATTTTAAGATGATGTAATTTTTTAAAATTAACAAAATGGTCACCTAATTGGTTGAACTAGCCAATTTAGTTGATTTTTAAAACTATGCACTGCATTATAAATATTACTGCTCAACCATGCTTCGTTCTAGATTTAATTTTTCTGCTCCCATAAGTGCATTTGGTGGTTTTCATTTTGATCCTCCTAATTTTTTTTATCTTTATAATTTTTCCCTATTTTAATCTCTATATTTTCTATTAAATTGAACTAAAAGACCATAACAGCAGTGACTATAATAAAACAAAAATATATGGTAAAATAAATAAAAAAAAAAGGTCAAAACAATACATTCCATTAATAGAATGGAAAAGTTAGTTAAGTGTTTGTAGTTATTGTTGTGAGTTTGTTATGTCCAACTTCCTAATGGATCGCACTCTGCTTGTGTTTCTGGCTTTACCCGTCTTATTCCACTTTTGCTCAGACCACTTCTCCCTTTTCATTCCACCGCCATCGCCATCGCCATCGCCACCGCCACCCCACCACCACCATCATGACCACCCACACCATCATGACCACCCACCCCATCATCCACCTCAGCACCCGGTAACAATAGAGTCCCCCCCAAAGGTAACTAATTTCATGCAAATCCCATCTTATCATTATTTTAATGTACCAATGATGGATCGCTTCTTGATTTCTCAGAAACCCACCACCTATATTTCAACTGCGGAGGGTATCGGCAACACTGTCAAAATCAATTTCTGCTCTTCTTGCTCTTCTTACGAGTACTTTTTCTCACTTTCTTGTTATTATTATTATTATTATCATCATCCTGCTGTTGTTTCTTAATGTTGATGGCGCTTTACAGAGAGGGAAACAAATTTATATTAGACGTTAGGTTCTTGGTTAATGCTTCAAGATTGAGAAATTTTATATGGGTTCTACTATATCATATCATGTGCTTTGGAATTTGGATTATCTGTGGTTAACAAGAGAATGAAACAAGATCATTGCCTTCTCTTATTGTTTTGTCTTTCTTAACCCAGAAAGAAAATGAGGGGAATAGAAAAGTTTGAAATTTGAATAGAAGAAAATGCATGTTTTTAAAAACTTTTCTTTCCATTTTCTTTTCAACTAAATAAAAGAAAATGCATCATTGTTCATGTTTTCTCTTCATTCTGCTTTCTTTCCTCTCATCCAAACATACAGCAAAGTTGGCTCGTTCATTCATTG
Organism: Mucuna pruriens; assembly: GCA_025330945.1. Classification (NCBI taxonomy): domain Eukaryota; kingdom Viridiplantae; phylum Streptophyta; class Magnoliopsida; order Fabales; family Fabaceae; genus Mucuna; species Mucuna pruriens. The sequence goes on along the minus strand of JAENHJ010000324.1, from coordinate 10,590,066 downwards.
CTTGCACATGGTTTTGTGTTTAGGATGGGGAAGTTGGTGTGAATGTGAATTGATGATTGTGTTGTTTGTGTGTAGGGAAATGGCAGTGACAATGAAAAATATGTTGCAGATTGCTTTTCCTAGAGCTCAGGTTGTTCTTGCAAATTATCCCCCAACGCTTCCAAAGCGTCTGCTAAGCAAATTGGTTCCAGCTGTTCAGATTGGTGTTGCAGGGGTTGTTGTCGCAGGGGAACATATTTTTCCAATGTTGGGTTTTGTTGCACCTCCTCCTTGGTATAATAAATTGCGTGCTAATAGGTTTGGAACCATCGCTACTACTTGGCTTCTTGGGAATGCCTTACAGCCATTTTTACAGAGCTGCAGGGCATTCGAAATTTACCTCAATGATCATCTGGTTGGTGACTTCCTTCTATCTTTTAATTTTTTCTTTGCTAGTTGAGCTTCTGCTCATTCTCTCGGTAAATGCAAGTTTTATTATGCTTTGTGACTCTTTGTGAACATGAGTAATCAATCATAATTGGATAGATGTCTCACATGAGTAGTTTTATCAACGTTTTTACCACTTCACTCGATTCCTCCTGTTAAATCAATGGTTCAATAAGAAAATTTTAGCTACTATCATAAAATATTTTAGTACCATCAATATTTGGTTGTACTAGTTGCATTCTTATCAATTATCACTCTTTCTGCAGAGGGTTCTATTTTGTTCTTGAATGCATATTTATTGAGTGATATTGTATTTAACAAACTAAAACTAGTTTAAGATTTATGCAGCAAGATATTGTGAAAAAATGAGCAGACTTTGGGGAATTGGGGACTATCCTCCATTCCAGCTAAATAAAAAACATAGTTGTTACCTTAAGCCAAATAACCCCATGGTGGTCCCTCTGATATTGACATATGAAACTTTTGTAGTTTGGAACATCTACTTTAAGATTACTATATATCTACATCCCTTTTAAGGGTGATTGGGGGGAGAGCTGTTTTCTACCTTGCATTCAACTTTCAACTCCCTGAGCATTTTTGGCTTTGCAACATTATTTTTATTGTTAGGTTTCTTGCATTCGGTGTTTAAAGTATATAATTTGTGAGATCATTACTATAGGGTTTATTTGTGTAGTCCTAGGAAATGGACCAATGGTAAACTAATTGGGAATAAACATGCCATATTTTCTGTTTCAAGAGTTCTTAGATGGTGGTTAAATGGAAGGTACGGTAAATATACGCCATGTTCAATGCTTTTGAATTTTTACATATCCCTTCAAATTCTTCTGCCCTTGAAGGTTTTCTCTAAACTGAAGGAGGGGAGGTTTCCTGGAGAGTTCGAGTTGAAGGATCTGATTAGCAAAAAGATGATACCTACTGTACACATCGAAGGTCTGGAAGAATTGTTGTCTTGTTCTATTTGTGGACACATGTATTGACCTGTCATAAATGATGTAACTGGACCTGCCATTGCACTTTGAAGTAAAGGTTGCTATACAGATCATAGGAATATCATGTTGTAAGGTTTCCAGATGTTTATCTTGGAGCATGAACTTTCTGTATTGAAAGAACTAAGTAACTGCCGAAAGCAAAACATAGTTAATAATTGTTTGTGCGGAGTTTACACATTCTACTTTTTTCAACATTGCGATATCTTTTTATTATAAGTTTAAGTAACTTCATCTACTACGTGAAAAATTGAAAAGTATGAAAAGGTAAATTTGGCTACATTACTCTCTCAAAGTAGAAGGCCCCTAAACTAAGACGCGAAATAGAAATATGTCAAGATACTAAGGATAAACAAAGGTATGCACATGTATGTCAGGACAAGATACTAAGAGATGAAACAATATATCAAAGAAATTGAGCTCAAAGTTGTAATAAAGACTTCTTAAATCCTAATGCACGGTACAGACCTGCTATTCAGTTCAGTTGTGATTTCGTAAAAGCCCATTTAATAAGTTATTTTTGTGTGTAAAATTGATTAATTTTCGTTTCATATCACAGTAGTTGCAAAGGGAGGGATTCGTACTAGTTGGTAGCTACAAAAATTATCCACTCATAGAATCCGTCGACATATAATATTATTATTCTTGTGAATTGTATATAAAGTATAAACATGAAAAATGGTTTATTGGTGCCCGATAATCAATATACCAGATTCTGCATATTGAATCGTTACGTGTATATACTATTGATTATAAAAGACCTAAGACGGACAATTTTAGTTTATTGCCTTCCCCTTCAAGCCAACTCCCAGTAACCTCTTCTTCGTTGCCACTGTTTTAAACAAATTGAACATGTAGCCAATATCATGAACTAGTACATTTCCTTGCTCTTAAGCTTACTGTATACTGAAATTCATCTCCTGAAAATTACTGGCTTTTGAAACATTCTACTCCAAAATGATCCAATTAAATACACTTCATCATCTTATTGTTTTACTAATAGCCTGCAAAGCAACCAATAAAGAGAAGTATCATCTGAAAGGCCCTATCAACATTTCTAAGTCTTGATAAAAATTACATGCAGAAAGTATTTACCTTTAAAAAGTTATCATATTCTGCTTATATCACGGCCAAACACAAAAGTAGTAGCCCAGTTGATAGCTACATAGAATCTGTTCCTCCAGCTGATGACACGAGTTAGATATGCTGAGCGCCAAATAAACCAACTAACAAAACCTGCCATAGACAACCCTTTGGACTCCTGTAGGAGATAAGTGAGTGAATCAAATTCAAACCATATGTAAGTTTTTAAAGCACCAGCAAAAGCCGGGGAATGAATAAGTCACCTTGTTTTGTCTTAGGTCCACTAGAGCCTTGTAACTCCCTATAGTTGCCATGCTTCCAAGGTGCTTGTAAACAAACGGATTCCCAAAGTCTACGTCTTTTGCACTGTTTGCACGGCCTCCATTGGCTTTACCTATTTTGTTTAGTAAGAGTGCTAAATATTTACCTTGCCTTTCTGCCACCTGTGGTTCAATTCAAATGGCAATGCATTAAATTGACAATAATAAGCTTTCATCCACCGAAGAAACATGCAACACCACTTCACTCATGAAACACTAGCGCTAAGTATAGGAGTAACACATTCAGAATGGAACCCTTGTGTAAAATCAGAACTACAAATTGCAGGAGTTTAAGGAATGAAACCCAATGTCACGTACTTGGGCTAAAGCCGGAAGTGGTGGTTTTCCTGTACTTTCAACAAATCCACTGCAGTCACCTATTGAGAAGACATCCTCTACTGTAGGAACATGAAGCCACTCATCAATGCCAATCCTGTGAGTAAGAAACTTTTAAGAATTTGCTTTAGGGAAATACAGTAATCTATAGTTATAGTTACCATGCAATAAAAGAAACACGAGGGCAGAAGACAGGGCTCATCAACTGTGTCAAATAAAAGGAAACCTGATACAGCTAACAGGAGCTTATGGTGGATAAATGACTAGGTTAGTAAAATGTAACTATATATACGTATGGATGGAAGTCAATTGACATCAATGACCAATGCCAGCCTTAACATACTTACACCACCATATAACTACCAACTGATTCCAACCATTGATTTATAGGTTTTCTACATGATGATTTTCATGCCAAAATTTGGCAGATTAAAAAATGAGTGGATAATCAAATTATTGATATTTTCTTATATTTGAAAACTACACATTACAAAAAAAAAAATCTTGGACTTATATGAAAATTTATGAGCACGACATGCCTGAAATAAACTTTCAATCAATGAAAATAAAAATATCACATAAAGTTATTCATTGGCCGAAGACTAATTTTGATCTATACCAAACTCAGTATTCTTGAATCTTGAACACCAATACATGCATATAATGTTAAAAGTAATATAATGCCAGAAATAAACTCAGTCAGACATAATCCTCATTTCCTGAAAAGACAGATAATAATACTATATACATAAATCAGCAGCCAATTTGTAAATTTGAAATGGCTGTCAATGGAAAGAAAATGAGTGCAACTATGTTGAGTAACAAGAACGACCTTCCACCAGGAGATTTAGGGAGATCCAAAGAGTGAACAAAAGCTGATGGACCAACTCCAGTAGACCATACCAGCAACCCATATGGAACCTCAGTACCATCATTTAGGATAATCTTCTTCTCTTCAACATCTTTCACAATGCCACGAACAAGTCGGACTCCTGACTGATAGAAACTTCAATATGAGGAGATATAAAACTAATACTGAAAATTTTAAACAGCTAGCCTATCAAACAGTTTTCAGCATACTTATTGCACTACGATGAAGAGCCACATCAAGTATATGAATGATTCCAAATACCTCTGCTAGAAACATCGTATCATGATTATATTTCGTCTTCTGATAATTAATTGATACCATAGTAATAGACTATATTTCTTTAAATGGAAAACTGGCTTTAGTTTTTCTTTTGTTTCTTTTTTTAATGATATTCAGAAGTTCAAAATCAGCAGGAACATGTTGAACAAACAGAATAGAAGCTCTTTTTGACATATAGCTCACCTTTGTCAATTGATCAGTAGCATAGTGCCTGAGTCGGACATCAAAGGAAGACAATATCTCATTGGCCTAAAATGGCATGAATAAATTTGTTAACAAACACAAATTACCTTAAAAGACAATTTTGGCATGAAGAAAAATGATAATTTATTAAGAAAAAATGGCTTCCAGGAACTCTAAGGTGTTTCTAGCCATTATGTTGGCAAGAATTGTCAGACATGGGGATATACAACACAGAAAGAGCAAGATGTGTGTTGCCATAGGTCAGAGCAAATATAGCTTATGGAGAAGCATATACAAGAGAGCTTTTATAAATTAACTATGCATAAGCTTAATTTTAACTTATAGAAAAATTTCATTTTTTCTTTCCCTATAAGAGTTTATAAAGAAATTTATCCAAACAGATTTGTAGTTTATTTGGTCGTATCACATATCTAATGCTACTAAGCATACCTCAATTAAAGTAACGTGGATGTAGTCCTTCACATGAGCGTATCTCTGACGGACATCTCTGACGATAAAATCACTAAGTTCACCGCTGAATTCAACACCAGTGGGACCTCCTCCCACAACCACACAGTGTAACAGCCTTTTTTTTTCCTCTTCTGCAATCCCTGTTCCAAATCAAATACAGATTACACATGCAATGCATAATGATAACCATTATTTTCAAGAAATTTCATATTAAGCTTAAATAGAAAAATTGTTGTAAACCTGGAACATCAGACATCATTAAGTTCAGGAGCAACTTCCTACGAATTTCCTGTGCATGGTAAACTTCACGAAGAAAAATTGCATGCTCATAGACTCCATGAATTCCAAAAGTGGTAGGTTGAGCTCCTAATGCAATTACCAGCTTATCATATGAGATTGTAAACTTCCAAGGATCTAGTGTCTGCGTTCCTTCAGTTACAGACTCACATTGCACCTTCAAAACCATTTACCAGATTCTCCCCAATTAAGCCGCATTGAGTACCAATATTTCAACTAATGCTAGTAATTCTCCAAAATTAAGCCACATTGTGAGTACCAAATATTTCAACTAATACTAGTATGACGTCATTTTGTTCAGAGGAGGAGAAAGAGTAAGAAATAGATATGAAATTGATTTTTCATCGGGGCTTCAGGCTTCTGAAAGAGTAACAAGCTTTATCTTACTATATAGGGTAGACCAAAAGGTGCTTTCTTACTATTTGCGTTGAGTGTCAACACAAATGGGAAAAAGTTCAATCCGAGACCGTAATTGTAACTATATCAGTGACATTCATCTATAATTTTTTCCAATATCAAAGAAAATAAATAAAACTACAAACATAACTACAATTTAAAACCTTGGAAAGCACTCTGAAATTGAAGAAACTTATAGATAGCATTGAAAAAAGAAGTTAGTTAACATACCACATGGTTGTGGGCATCAATGGCAGTACAATTGGCAAGGAAGAAGTAAGAACCGGGTTCCCGGGAAATAGCGGGTTGGATCCTGGCGATGGGCTCGGCAACGGATCTAAACTCGAGAGTTCCGACACATGTGGAAGCCAAGAGAGGTGTGAAGACCATGTGATTGCGAGGGGACACGCAAACGATGTCGTAGATTTCAGGGTCCAGACCCTTCATGAGCCGGCACCCGGCCCAACCGGAGCCCAGCACCACCACCCGGGGCTTCTCGTGGGCCTTCGTGGGCTCCAGACCCGCATACTGAACCGGACCGGTCGCGGTGCCGAAGCGAGACAGGAAACCGAAGCGGCGTGCGTTTGTTGTGGCTGAAAACTTCGAGAGGTGTTTGAACAAGGACATGGCGAACGTGTGAAACCTTAGCTGAGGTTGTGTTACGAGGATGATGGATGTAAGAAGAGGTTCTGTTTGACTTCACTGATTGATGTAAGATCATGGAATTGTTGACACTGTTTTGATTTAAATTTGATAATACTTTAATTGACGATTATGCACACCCATGCTTCAGAAATGCCACGGTGGTGGCTGCTAGAAAATTTGTGGCATGCTCTGCCACGTTACGTTGACTCCTACGTTCTTCCTCAAGCTTTCTCCCTCTAATTATTAATGTGACGTGCTACTTTCAATTTTATTTTTTTTTAATCACGCAAACAATAATTAAATCTTAATATACTCCCACAACCACGTTATTTCCTCTCTTCAACTATCACAATTCACTATTTATCACCGTGTTTCTAAATCTGTTTCAATCGGTTTTGAATAAAAAAAATTATTTGATCTATAAATTAAGATGTAAGGTTCAGTTTGGATTAGTTTTTTAATTTTTTTTAATATAATCTGATCTTATAAAGTTTAGATTAGATTGAATTTAATGATTTAGTTTTCATTCATTGATATTTTAATTTATTATTATTAAAAGTATTAAATAATTTTAAAATAAATAAATTATTTTTAAGTCTAAATATACTAAAATTTTCATGAAAAAATTTGATTCAATTTATATAATAAAATACAGTTGCATTAAATTGAATTGGATGATTAAAATCTCATTAATCCATTTTTATTGACATTTTAATTTGATATTCTAGAAATTATTAATAAATAAATTATTTTTAAGTCTAAATATTAATAATTTATTTAAAAATAAAGAATAAAAAAATATGATAATTAATCGATTCATAATTCTATAACATACTTTTTTAGACTAAATATATTTTCTTTTTCTAAGGAGATAAGAACATATAAATTTAAAATAAAAATAAAAAAGAACAAAGTAAATAAAATTTTATTAAATTGATTGCATACATAAAAAATATAATAAAAACATTCATGAAATACCAAAAAAATATTAAAAAATATATAAAAATTACATATGAAACACATAATAATTTATATTTATTAAAAAAATATTTGTTTAATTTAAATTGACTTAGTTTTGAAATTTTCATTCAAAATTTGATCAAATCTGATTCAATCAACTAATAAAAAATAGTCTAAAATTTTATTTTTTTTATTTTTAATTTTTTTTATATCAATTTGTAATTTTATTTTGGATTAGATTGGATACGTAGAGTTGAGACCTTTCCTAATATGACTTTTCTCTTAATATATATATATATTGGTTAGATTACTCTTTTAATTTATTATTTATTTATATTATTCAATTTGATTTTTCTATTTTTAAAATATCAACTTGGTTCATTAATTTAAAAAAAGTTCAATGTTGCTTTCCCATCTAAATTGATACTAATGACATTTTTGAGATAAGACGAGAGAACAACATTGAATAATTTTTAAAAATTAAAGTATTAAATTGAACATTTTAAAAATAGAAACATTAAATTGAATAATAATTTATAAAATAATTTATATTTGTGTGTAATCTATAACTAACTATTTTATTTATCTTAAAATTATTTTAGATTAAATTAAAATAATAAGAAAACAAAACAATTGAAATATTTTGAGGTTCATTGGACCAACTTCTCAATGTAATTATTTATTTATTTATTTATTTTAATCAATTTTCAAATTCAAATAATTTATCTAAGTACTAATTTTAATTATTTTGTTAATTGTATGTGTTAATTAAGGTTAATTTATAAAAATTATTATTATAATTAAAATATACATTGTAATTAATTTAAATGAATATTACATGAATTACAACAATAGCAAATAATAATGAAACTTAATTAATAACTTAATTTAATTATTTTGTTATTTATATTTGTTAATTATGCTTAATTAAATAAAAAATAATGACACTTATAATTAAAAAATTAATTGTAATTAATTAAAAAATACAAGAAAAAAATTAATCTTGTAGGTGCTGTCCAATTCCACATAATGAAGGTCACTTGTTACATACAAATTTTGATAAAGTTGTCCATATTGTCGTGTTTGATGTTTTTCATAATCAACAATTGGTTGGTCTTACTAAACTTTATTTAAACTTAAATTTAATTTTTCATAAACAATGGGTAATAATTTGTAAAATTGAAGTATGGTACAAAAGAACTACCTAATGGTGAAATGATGTAACATTAATTAAGTACATATTTTGCAAATAAGCATGAATTGTACGACTTTAGCGTTCCAAGGTCTACACCAAGCATATTGCTCACAAATACTTCTAAGGTGGATGCAAAAAAGTGTTGATGATTGTCAAAATTTTCGAAAGCTTGTTGTGATGGACTGAATGCAAATGAGTGACAAGGTTGTCTAGGTCTTCATTTTGCAAAGTCTCAACAATAAGAGGTTGGATTATGGAGGTGTAATTTGCTGTCTTTCACGGTGTGTTAGCATTTGTTGTGTTTCACATTTTGTGTGACCAACATACATGTTCATGCAATCTGTGGGTCTTGCAATTGTGGTGGCACAAACATATAAAATATTGAATTTTGAGTGTACCATGTCATGTACTCAATGATGTACAACAAAAAGACCTTAAATAAGTTGCTTTACTAAGACGCATTTCTTTTGTTCCTTTTGATTTTGAATCCATTCACATGCATTTTTACCCAATATATGTAACTGATTCCTCGCATGTCTATGTGGTGGATGAGATGCAAATTGTGAGGTGGCTCCAGTGTGTTCTATCAGAGACCAAATTAGAGCTTTAGCATGTTCATTTATTGTCATTTTATAATTGAGAAACAGATTTAAATGATACATGCATTTTACATTCTATAATCTCAGAATGCATGTTATGGGAGAAAGTTCTCATAACCTGGTGAGAACCTGGTTAGCACTCAAGAAGATATCCAAGAAGATGAAGAGGCAAAGGATGATCAAGCACTAAAAGACTCAATGACTAGAAGAATGCTAAGGAGGTTACAAGAAGAAGTGTTTCAAAAGCTAGGGATACTCAGAAGCTTGGAGGATTCAAGCTCAAGCCCAAGCCCATGACCAACCTTATACATTGTATGAGCTTGCTCCTTAACTCCTCATAAGCATATGTAATTCATTGACATATTATTTATATGTCATTTGTATCTCATTTGTAAATCTCTAGTTCAAGTCTCAAAGTACATTAAGGCTTAAGGCTTGCTTGTTTGGCTATGTAGATAGGATAGCAAGATTAGGTAATTATTTCTCACTAATGAAATAAAGATGTTTCTAATATATAAGTTTAAACTTGATGAAGTGAGTTTGCGAAGGGTGAAAGGATATCTATTTATAAAAGTGTTTGTACAATTTGAACCACTGTTTTCGTAGGTGTGATCTTCACTATTTCTTTTTCTAACGCAAACGACAAAGTAACTAATGATTCATTGAGGCGTAAAGAATGCTCTTGTTTGAATTGGGGTGATCTAGACCTTTGATTTCGTTGGTGCAATCTCATTGTTCCTTTTTTTTACATAAAATACAAAGTAGTCAATGATTTCCTAATGCGTGGACAATACATGCATTTGAATTGAGACAACCTAGGCCCTTGATGTTTTTAATGTCATATCGATCTTTCCTTTTTCTGGCGAAAAAGACAATGGATATTATAACGGTGAGATGCATGAATAATGAACGCACTTGTATATGTAGAAGAAGTATTTTGAGTCACTCAACTTCATAAACATTCACAATTTTTCATCTATTAATCTTTTCACTCAAACCTAAGTTTGCCAAATATGCTAGTCTTGAGCTTATTGAGTTATATGTTATGTTAATAAGATCCAATGACAAGATCATATGCAACTTGCATCAACCAAGATTCCCATGAGATAATGACATGCTCGAGGAAACTAAAGTCATAAATAAGCTCCAATGATCAAACCACCACCAACTTGACTCAACCGTGAGCTCATACAACTAGAGTCACCACCACCATAACTTGACTCAACCATTATTGATTTAGTTGAAAGTTTTTTATTTCCATTACATTGGTGCATAAGTGATTCCATTTAATTGAATAATATTATTGTTGTCCATTTTTTGTTTTTATTTTTTAACATATGAAAAATAAATGCATTAAATTACAAAATATTAATGACAATCTGTCATTAATACAAGACACTCAAAAAGTACTTTGATGTAATAATAATTGAGTACATGCGTTTGAAAATTAAAACATACATTACACATTTTGAATGAAACTCTAACATATACTTTGTCTCGAGTTTTGGGTGGGAAAGAGATTGTATTATCTCCATTCATCAAAGCTAATACTTCCAAACATGGGGTACTATTAGGTGGTGTTATCATAGCAATTTTTTTTCCTCTATAATCTTACTCATGGTATCTCCATTTGGATCTTTTACAAAATTTGATCCAAGGTTCATAGTTTGATCAAGATATTCTTCCAAGTCATCTTATATATTGGGTTGAGTGTGATGCATATTAAATGAAAGGTGAAATTGTTGTTAAGTAGATACATGTGTTTGAGTATCATCCAGAGTGGTGGTGTATAACTCAAAGTATGTGAGGTTAAGGCATTTCACAAATATAGAGAACATCATCTATTTATGTCCTTATCTTCTTCAAGTTTTCATGTCCTATATTCAACACCTCCACGAAGAAAGGATATAGACATCAATAATGGATGTGTGCCACTATATTGTCATTGTCGACTCTGATCTTATTCTAAATGGCTTGCTTCAAGACATAAAGTGTAATGTCTTTAACATAAAATGACTTTGGATCACTGTTTACAAATATTGACCCTTGCTCAGTTGTAATAATAATAATAATAATGTGAAAATATTAATTAATTAATTATTAAGTTTCAAGATCCAAGTTAACGGGAGAGACTAAAAATACATATAAAAAAGTTTTTAGACACCAAAGTTCATCAATTATTTTGAGGGACCAAAACCATAATTTATAATACACAAGGGACCATTTTCATATTTTATCTTTTTTGTTGGTTTAAAACTGACAATAAAATTATACCAATTTTTTAAATACTTTTTTTTTTCATGTGGCTACCATGTCAAACTAGCAATCCAAGTGATGAGTCAGGTGGATGCTAATGTGAGTAACTCATAATTACTTATCCCATGTTTGAATAAAAATTGAAATAAGAAGAAAAAAAATGAAAATGATAAAAACTATTTTAAAGTAAATTTTATAATTGTTTGGATGGATAAAATTAAGAGGGAATAAAATGATATGCTTCTTTTATATTTGTTTAGTTGGATGAAAGGTGAAAGGGAAGAAATAAGAAAAAAATGTAAAAAGACAATTTTATCCTTTAATTAACATTATTGGTTTTTAGTTTCAATAAAATAATTATATTAAATAATTTTAATTATTATATTAATTCCTAATAAAAACTTAGTATTTAATTCTTTAACAATAATAAGCTAAAGTTTAAATTAATTTGAATATATATATATATATATTCAATGGAAAGTATATCCAATAGCTAACTAAAAATCCTGGAACCCAGCTCTTGTTTTTAGCTACTGAAACGTTCTAGTAGTAAAAAATGTGAAGGAAATGTCAGTTTGGAAGAAAGAATCGGTTCCATTTCACGCTAGAACAACAAGGAAATTTCTCTTACGGGTCCGACGGAATTTTAAATAAATTCTCTTCTCATTTCATCCTTCCCAATCAAGAAATAATTATTTTTTTCATTTCATTACTTCTTAAATCATCGCATCTAAACAAACTATTAAAGATAGCTTTGAAGTGTGTAAATTTTCTTTGAAGAGCATAGTTCAACATTATATTAGTCTAGTTTACTTAAACAATGTCTTGTTCAAACTTTATTAATAAAAAAATCGCGTTTGAAAAGAGACCCGTTTAATTTTTCGATAAAAATTAATTATGGACCAAACCTGACAAATACACCGCAGTTATATCATGGTATAAAGAAGAAGAAAAAAGCATCAACTTTCTGTTTCATCACGAATCTATTCTTTTTACTCTTAAAAGGAGCTGCATTGCCATAAGTCTCTTCAGCCACATCAGAGTTTCCCTTTCCCAGAGGGAACTTTATTATAAACACACTATAGAATAAGTAACTTTTCATGCTCATTTGGAGTAAATTTTCTCTAATCTTACAATACCTACTTTCTTTTGGAGTTAACTTTTTTCGATTGGTAACTTTTTTATTTTTAATTCAGAAACATTTTTAAATAAGGGAAAAAAAATCTTACAAAGGTGAGTGTTGCTATTTAAAAGGAAGGAATATGTATTCAGGAAGATTGACAAAATTTTTCGTACATTAACCATATAATCATGATAGCCACGTAGAAAAGGGAGATCAAAAGCAACCATTCTGCAATGTCTTCCATGTATAACAAGCTCCACCACTCTCACGCCTCTGTTCAACGCCTTTATAGTTAATGGGGACATCGCTTCCTCATTTTGGATAAAGGAATTCATCGAAAGAATAGAAGAAAAAAAGACTCAACAATACCAATAGGAGTAGAAGAAGTGATGTGTGTAACAGGTGAACTTTTAGCATCAAGATTTATTTCTGAAATTGCCATTCTAGGACATCTTTACCAAATCACCACCCCAACATACTACCTTCCTTCAACTTGGGCCTCTTGATCTCTGTCTCTCTAGGTGATATCATCAAAATTAAACTTAAAATTGTTAAATTCTTATATTATAAAAACAACTAAATTGTTGGGATCAATGTATAAATTGTAGTATTACAAACCTACTGAGACAACTGCTGTAAACCAAACCAATGGTCATTGTAATAGGAAGGAATGCTTATTTGCAATAAGGATCCCACCATTCAGTAGCACAGGACTTTATCCATTACAACTCAGCGTCTCTTTTTCTCTTTTTGTGAATCTCACTTATCATATTAAATTGAATACTCATCCTAATAGGAATCAAATAGATGCAATCATTCTCAATAAATGTAAAAGTCTAGCATCATGACAGAAAACATCTCAGAAGATAACAAATTTTACATATGAAGCAAGGAGACACTGCAGACCATTTTTTGGTTCTATTGAATATAAGTACATGGTATATTGTCATATTTTGCTGCAATGTATAGTATTCTCATATTCTATATTCTCCCTGATTTATCTTTTGTTAGTTTGATGACAATTTAACTTTAAATATAAGATTTAAAGACATAGTGTTCACTTTGTGATTTTTTATAATATTTTGAAGTATTATTCAAAATCCATCATTTATATAAGTGTCATAACGCAAAATCTGTAACTGTGAAAGTCTTTGGATTGCAGATTCCACCCAAATTTTCATGATGGAGCCTTCCATATGTTGGATGTGACTTGCACAAATTTTCACCACACTCAAGGGAGTCTTCCATGTCATCTGATAGAATTTGTTGTTTTTAAACATTAAAATAAAATATTTTAAATTATTTTATTACTCTTGGGAACTATATTTCCGCCGCCTCACTTCAGTGAATTGCTACCATCTGATGAGTCTCACACATCAGTGCAAGATTAGTTAAAGTTTTCTATGTCATTCTCAACTATCAGTGATAATGACAGAAGATAAAACAATTATCTTGGGACCTAATGAACTTTTAAATTTGATGGGTTTCTCTCAACTTGACGATCGCAATTATCTACAATGGGAAAAGTACATTCGTACTACACTTAAACGGCACAAGAAGTTGAGTCATATTAAAGGAAGTGACTCACCTAGAGATTATCTAAAGTTTGAAGCATAGGATGATGAGGATTATCTCATTATGACATGGTTATGAAATTCTATGATTCTGGTTCAGTTCCACAAAGCATCTGGATCCTTGATTCTGTGGTAACAGATCATATGACCTCGCTTCCTTCATATTTTACATCATACCTTAAAGTATCAAAAGAGTATTTCATTACCGTTGTTAATGGAGATCATGTTCCTATTGTTGAATCTGACAACGTCCAATTTCAGTCTTTTTTATCCCTATACAATATTCTTCATGTTCCGAAACTGGCTAACAACCTTATCTTTATACATAGGCTTATACTTTAAGGTATGATGTAAAATATGAAGGAAACGGGGTCATATAATTTGTTGCCCCAGAATCAAGGATTCGAATGCTTTATGGAACTGAACTAGAGTCATAGAATTCCATAGTCATGTCATAATCATAATGAGAGAATAATCATCATCCCATGTTTCAAACTTTAAATCATCTCTAGGTGGGTCACTTCTTTCAATATGACTTAACTTCTTGTGTTCTTTGAACGTAGTATAAATATAATTTGCCCATTATAGATAATTGCGATCGTCAAATCAAAAGGAACCCACCAAATTTAGAAGTTCATTAGGTCCCAAGATAATGGTTTTATCTTCTACCATTATCATCGATAGTTGGGAACGACAGAGAATAGTTTGACTAATATTGCACCCAATATATAGGTCTCATCGGAGGATAGCGGAGGATTTGGAGCTTTGATACCAAATTGAAAATAAAAAGAATTGTGTATTGATTGAATTGAATAATACAATTTCTAATCTCTCTTTTTATAGGGTAAAGGTAAATTACTTAAAGATAATATAACTTACAAAAAGAAAAGATAATCACGGTATAAAATACGATATTCTAATGAAATATTTAAATATTTGTAATCTCTTAATCTAATAAGATATTTACAATATCTTCAACAATTACTGATTAAATTTTAAATTGTAAGAACAATATTTATATATAAATTAGTATTTTAGATTTTGTAGATATATAATACATGAATTTTTTAATGTAAATTATATTATAATCAAAATTCATAATAAAATTATATTTAAATATATAAATCAAATTTTGGATTTATAATGAATAACTTAAATTTTGATATAAATTATTTTTAATTACTTTTATTGTAACCTGTATAATACAAAGGATAAATATTTATTTTATATAACTAAAATTTATAATAAATAAATAATTTATATTATAATTAAAATTCATAATAATTAAGTAATTTTATATATAAATAAGCAGATCCAATGCAACGTCTGATTAATTGGGTAAATATAATTAATAAAAAAATTAAACAAAATAATCATCTAGAAGAAAAATAAATGTTGGAACTTGTATATGTTGCGGATGGAGATCAGCCATTCTTCTGGTACGATTTTTAAAATTTTGAAACCATAGATTTGGGCTTGATCCATTAACTAGATATATGTCTTTCTTTTAAAGTCTGGTACCATTTTTTTTTTAATTTTATCTAACCTAAAACTATATTTATAAAACGGCTACTTTGTATTTATTATATTATTTATTCAAAATTTTGACTTTTTTTTACCTAAAGTAATTTTTAACAAAATAAATTGTTTAAAAAACTCTCATCTAATTTATTTAAAAAATAATTATAATCTAGTAGAGAGTTTATAAACTAAAAGTTAAAAAATTGAAAGTTTATAAACTGATTGATTGAATTGAAATTTTTTTTAGATTAACTAATAAATTAGTTGATAAATGTAAAATAAAAATAAAATAAAATAAATCAAGTAAATTAGTAAGAAAAAAATGAAAAAAATAGTAATTTATAAATTATAAACTAGTTGAAGTATCATATAAAAATAAACTAGAAGTTAATAAAATAAGTTCATATATCATGCAAGTTTATCGACTTGTTACGGTAAACTTCTTCATGTATTTATAAACACTTATAAGAGAAGAAAAAAAAAAAAAAAATAAATTTATTCATAAGTTAAAATTAATTCATATATAAACTATTTTGTAGCAGCTATCTCATGTTGTCTTTTCCAAATTTTTTTTTTCATATGTACCAATGATAAACTCCTCGATATTGTTTGTGATTCTTCTAAATAAAAAAAAAACTAATTTGTAGAAGCTCTTTTGTATTAATTTCTCAAAAAAAAATTATCATAAGTTAATTTTACCTTGCGGAGAAACTTAATTATTTTATTTTTCTTCTTATTTTTTTACGATATTATCTTTGATTTTTATGGATAAAAAAATACTAATTTGTAAAAGTTCTTTCATATTATGTTTTTTAAAAACTTTTTTAACTTATGCATAAATTAATTTTGATTTAAAAAAACTTTTTTTATTTTCTTTTTCAATAAGTATTTATAAAAAAAAATTATTTACATTGTTTTATAAACGAATCAAACCAATTTATAAACTACGAGAATCTCTCATGGGCACAGTCGAAATTAAGTCTAATGACTTATTTTTTCTTCTTATTTTTTTTACAATATTGTCTTTGATTATTATGAATAAAAAATACTAATTAGTAAAACTTCTTCTGTTTTTTTTTTTTTAATTTTAATTTATGTGTAAGTTAATTTTAACTTTTTTTTTTTTTTTAATAAGCATTTATAAAAAAAATTATTTACTTTATCTTATAAACGAATCACATCAATTTATAAGCTTCGAAGAGTCTTAGCGTAATTAAATCTAATAACTAATAACAAGTAATATGATTCTATGAACCACTTTCCTATTCACACTTGATTCCAAATGGACATATTTGACAGTTTGGATTTGTGTTAAGTTCTTACCAAATATCTGGCTAGTGTTAACAAGTCTTTGTTTCTATCAACCATTGATTTGACACGGAAATAGTGTCACTCAACTCTACAGCAAGAGCCAGAAGCCGTTTTGGCACTTTATTCACTAACTTTTCCACCATATCCTCTTGTCCAGTCATAACTGCAACATCAACTACTGTCTTACCCAGTTTTGAAGTTTCATACATTGCCTTACCATTGTTGTTCACGAAAGTGCTTGCAGTGTCCCAATCACCTCTTTGTACTCCTCTATGCAGTAAGGGCAGTTCTGACATTTTGTTTATTTAACAATACACCAAGTGTCATCAGGAAATTTTATTTTGAAATTAAGCTTAAAATATATTATTTGTCTCCGTAATACTCTTTACTTCACCTCTCATCAGCAAAGCCATTCTTTGTCTAATAATTTCCTATTCAATTTTTGCATTTCTGAAAATGGTTAAAGCCTTAATTGGAATTGTGATGAGAATTTGGTTGAGAATGAATTTGTTCCCATATCTAGAATGGAGCGTGAGGCTAAAGAGCTATCAAACAGTTTGGAATAATTTGGATCTGACCAACGAGAAACAAATAACAATACACACATTAAGGTTTGAGTTGGCCGGTCGAGACATTTGCCCTTCTTCTACCATGTTTCTGTTATCCTACTTTGTCCCCTTTACTAACCACATTAGCATTGGGCTTTGGTGGCTTTTTCTCTATTTCTTTATTGATTTTTCTATTTAAACTCCCTTCCTTTTACTATTACACTCTCCTTCATCTTTTTTTTAATATAAAGTTATTTAATTAATTTTATTTTCTCTTCTCCATTTCAAATAATCTCATTCACACATTCCTCCTTTCTCTATTTTTTTCTAAACTATCTCATTTACTATACTACCCTTTTACTAATATGGTATTTCATGTTAACTAACAAATTAACAAGAAAAAAATTATTTTTTTTAAAGATCTAAAAAATACTTTGTAAAATACTTCTAAAAAATACTTTCTGAAAACAATTCAAAAAAATATTATTTTGGAAGCATTCTCAAAAATACTTTTAATATTTGGGAATAACAAAATAATCACCTTTTATCTTAGCACATATGTAGGATTTGAGCAAAATATTTTATATTAACATATGAATTTAGTATAGAAATGCAATAGAACAATATTAAAGTAAAATTATAATATCTTTAAAAAATAAAAAGGGAGGAAAGAAAAAATAGATAGGAAATATTGAGAGAAGAAAAATAAAGAGTTGAGGGTGCAATAAAAATAGAAAAATTAATTTATATCTTTTTAACATAAAATAATTTTTTTATAATAAAAATTATATCAAAAAACAAAGGGGAGTGTAAATGTCTTTCAGAAAGTACTTTTCAAAAAGAGTTTAAGAAAGTACTTTTAAGATATTTTTTTAAAAAAAAATTGTCTTGTTTTCTTGGTAATTTATTTTTATTTGTTGGTGAACATGAAATATATGTCAGTAAGAGGAGAAGTGTAGTGAATGAGAGAGTTTAGAGAAAATTTGAAGAAGAGTGTGTAAACCAAAAAATTTAAAATGGAGGAAAGAAAATAAGGTCAATTAAGTAATTTTATATTAAAAAATGGAACCACAGAGGTTGAGAGTGTAAATAACAAAAGTGTTCCTCGTTTTGTTGACGTAATACATTATTAGATGGGCTAATATGGTCCGTTATTGGGCGTCATAGATTCAAGAATAATTTGGATGGCTACCCTTTTGTTTTGGGCACAATGCATTGAACTTATTTTCTGTCATATTTTGTGTTTCTCGGTTCTTATATGATATCATCATATTAAGATCATATAAAAAGAGTATTAGAATTGTATTCATCATGCTCTCTACATCACTAAGATATGACTCAACTGTGTAAATTTTTTTGAGAGTTTTAACAAAATTTTTTTAGGCCAACCTCCTCTTTGATTGCTTATCATTAGTGGTATGAGAGTTGATTTCTTGAAAGTTACTCATGTTCTTTTGTTAAAATGACTAGAAACAATATATGAAAATTAAACTTATTCTTTTAAAAAATTAATTAATTCTGACGGCTAGTAATTTATTGTTATCATATTTTATTTAAACTGTTATATTTTAATTAAGTTCAAGTACCAATTATTTGCTATAATATCTTATTCAGATTTTGGCCTTTAAAAGTTGCTGTTATGAACTTTATAATTTTTATATAACATTTTTTAAATATTAAATATTAACAAATCAAACAGTTGAATTTCATAATACCTTCTACTTATATTAATTTATAAAATTTACTTCTATCCTTAAACATGGAAATATTCTATTCTATATCGATGAGTGCGTGAATCAAGAGTATTTCATCTTCATTAATGATTAAAAATTTAAATATTAGATATATAACTGTGATAAATATTAAAAAAAATTATAGTTGATAATAATCTTATTTTATTATACCACTATGGACTCCTTTATATATCCTATTCTCTTGCTCTTTTATCATTTACGTGGAAATTATAGATTCATCTGAACTATATAGAGTGTGTTGACTTAATTAATTGTAATATGTGTTTTATATTGTGTAATGTGTGTTATTCAACTAATATGAATGGAATTGACTTAATTGTAATGTGTGTATAAAATTGACTTAATTGTAACGAGCGTGTTATTCAACTAATATGTGTGTATTTTGATAAATTAATATTTAATGTGACTAATAAGGCTATAAGTATCAGGAAATCATATCGAGGATTCAACTAATCTGAACTACATGTGTGTGCGTATTTCTGTATTTTGATATGTAATTAATATTTAATAAAACCATTGGTATTCGGAAATCATATTGGGAATTCAATTAATCTGAACCATAAGCGTGTGTGTTTTTTCTTCTTCTTCTTCTGTATTTTGATATATAATTAATATTTAATAAGAATAATAGTATTCAGAAATCATATTGAGTATTCAGCAAATCTGGATTACATGTCTGTCTTTGTTCTCAGTAATTTAATATATTAATATTTAATATTTATTAGTTAATTTTAAAGATAGAATTGATAGATAAATCGCATTTATAATATAATCATTTAAAAAATATTTTTTAATGAGCATTTCACATTGTCATATAATAATTTTAACATACATAAAGGTTTCTTTTTTTTTTTTACTGGACATACATAAAAGTTAATATGTTTTATGCTTAATATTTTGTGATACATTATTTTTTTATAAATTATTAATAATAAACACAAACACTGAAACACATGACCTTCTGCACCAAAAAAAAACATGACATGGGATTCATTAATATTAGGTGTATGTTTTAACGACTTTTATTTTTAATGAAAATGATTTATTTTATCAATCAAATCCTCGTGGGAATGATCACGTGTCCTAAAATGTTAGATAATGTAGATATTTATAAATATATAGGAGTATCTTTTTATTGTATTTTAAATAATATATTATAAGTTAAAATAAAATTGTAATAAAATATTATTTAAATTTTGAACTATAAAATTTTTCAAACTAAATCTATTTAATAAAAATTTGACTTATATAAAATTTTACAAACTGAATCTATTAAATACAAAAATTGACTTATTTTATAAAACATTAAAATTTAAGTTTTTTATATTGTTGCCATCAGATTCTTCATTGAATTTCTTCAATGCAATGATATGTCAAATTCATTTAAAATTTCACCAAACACATTTAATGAAAGTTATTGATTATTAAAAAAAAATCAATGTGTCATCATTTAAATAAGAACTTAACACCCATATTACGGTCTGGGCGAAAAGAAAAAACTGATTAGGATAGTATTTCTGATCAGTAAAAATGATTTTTGCACGAAATTTAATCATGGATAAAAAAATTATTTATAGTATGTCCCAAAGCATAAAACACAAAATAAGAAGTGCAAAAGTAAATAATAAGCAAAAATCATTCAATATTTATCTTTTTAAAACAGTTTAAATATTAAATAAGGTGTATTCAATATTTTGACTGGTTGAAACACGTAATAAAAAAAATATTTTTATTAAACTTTGAAGCAAATGATCCTATTATAAATATTGAATTCTCATTCCTGAACAACATGAATGACCAAATTGTAATACACACATAAAGTGAGAAATGAATAACTTGGAGTCCCTCCCTCCCGTTCTCCGGCATCTCAGGCACGCGCCGCCTAGTCTATCGGGGGATGACGGTGGCGACCCGATCCATGAAGAGCTGGATCCCCTTCCGGCAATAGATCTTGAATGCTTAACCCATGACAAGAAGAAGCTTGAGGAGGCATGCAAGCATTGGGGGCTATTCCGTTTGGTTAACCATGGGGTTCCATCAACCCTTTTGACCCAACTTCAAAACCAAGCCCAACAACTCTTCTCTCTTTCCTTTGAGTCCAAACATGCCTCCTGTAATGCTAGCCCTCTAAGCTACTTTTCGGGTACCCCTGTCCTTACTCCATCTGGGACTGCCCTAACAAGGGCCCCAGAAAATATCAATTTGCTTGAAGGTTTCAATATGCCTTTGGGTCAACTCTCCCAATTTCAATCCCAATTTCCTGTGCTTGAGTCTTTTAGGTAAACACCACTCTACTTTTTCTTTTCTTTAATTCAGGTCTTCACTATCGAGAGTTGGAAACTAATCTTGCGCAACAGATATCAATTTGAGAGTCTGACATCTTTCTAGCATAGTTTGACTTTTTTTGTTGTATAATTTTTTTGTTTGTTGATTTTATAAAAAAAATTAACCAAGTTTGCATGCATGTTGTGTTGGGAAGACTTTTGGTAGTGGAATATGGAGAACATTTGACCAGAATTGCTACAACTTTATTCAAAGCTATGGTGGAGAACCTTGACCTTGAACTTCAACCATCAAGGTCCTACGTGGCAGAAAGCACCGGAATCGTGCGTGTTTACCGTTATCCAAATTGCTCCAACTCCAATGTTGGTTTGGGTATGGAGGTGCATACAGATAGTTCAGTCTTGTCCATATTGAACCAAGAAAATGAAGTGAGTGGACTTGAGGTGCTCAAGCATGATCAATGGCTGACTGTAAAACCCATTTTCAACACATTAATTGTCAACCTTGGTGACATGATGCAGGTCCAAATTTAATTTCTTTTATGCTTTTTAATTAAAACTTAAATGTGTTTTTGGTTTATATATCTATTTTTTTAGTTTATTTTTTTAAAATGATCTTTTTTTTTAAAAAAAATATTTTTTATTTTTTGAAATAATCTCCTAATATTAAAATTTCTACCATTTTTTATTTTGTTTTTATAAATGTATTTCGTTTTTATTTTAGTTGCTCTAATATACCTTGTTTTTTATACCAACAAAAATTAGGTTTAGTAAAAGATTAGTCTATAAAATTTTAAATATTACATGGATTATTAAAAAATAATTTTAAAAAAACTAAAATAAAAAATATACATTATACATTGTTAACAATATATTTGAGTCTTATATTAGTTATATTTTATGATCAAATTAATTCATCATTAATATTGGTATTAAAGGATGGTGTTTTTGTTTAGGCAATAAGCAATGACAAATACAAAAGCGTAATACACAGAGTGAAGCTAAACAATCATAAAGAAAGGATCTCAATATGCTATTTTGTATTCCCTGAGGAAGACCTTGAGATTGAGAGCTCCAGGTACAGACCTTTCACTTATAATAAGTTTAGAGCACAAGTCCAACAAGATATCAAGACCGTCGGCCACAAAGTTGGCCTCGCAAGGTTTCACCGCACTTAAGATTGTTACTATTAATTTCTCTTTTGTTGTTTCTTAAATAATTTCATGTCTATGAAAATGGAATGATTTGCAGTACAAATATATATAAGATATTTGCCTGCAGTATTTCTTTTTTAACTCAAGATATTCTCAGCCAAGAACTATTTGAGGTATTGACATGTACTTGGAAATCAAATCTCTGATCATATTTGTAAAGAAAAAAATTATGTCATTTAATTGGTCTTTTAACTGCACGTAGATTTTGACTGTGGTTTGGCACCGTGATTTTAAATTGTAGTAGAAGTTACACTGTCATCATTGAAATTGCACTCACAGGTATGATCGTGCAGTCAAAATATTATGGTGGAGATTTTAAAAATCTAAATATTATTACCACAATATCTCTACAGAACCTAATTAAAAATTGTAATTGTGATAAAGATATTAAAAGAGTTGGGGTGGATTAAATTTTATAATGTTTGAATTTGTTTAATTTTTTTTTAAAATTTAGGTTTCATTTAGTGATGATAATAAGATAGGATATGAAAGTGAGATAAAATAAAATAAGAACATGATATGATAATAGTATTGGATAAGCCGGACGGTCAAATACCAAGTAACTTACCTAGGTGACCGACTTTGACCAAAAAATTTAAAGCGCTTTCATCATCACCAATGCTTGTGGGATAGTGGATCGGTCAGACGATCGGATACCAAATAACTAATCTAGGTAATCGACTTTGACCTGGTACTTTAAAGTGTTTTCGTCTTTACTCAACGCTTGTGGAGCTATAGACTGGTCAGACGGTCACCTACCAAAAAACTAGTCAAGACAATCAATTTAAACTTAATAAAAATGCCTTATAATGACACTATAAGGACTGAATCAGTATAAATCATGCAAACACTGCTAAGGGTCAGGAGGCACCACATATAAGTCATAGAAAGCAAAAGATACAATTGGCACGCTATAGTAGTCATGCTACGGTTCTCTAGCCTACATGCTAGAACCATTCATACCTTTAATGATTTAGCAACATGTTTTGTATCACAGTTTCACAGCCAACAAAACCAAAAGGCGAAACACTCAAAAAAATATCTCAAAAATATCTCACGTGTTTTAATGGTGCTATAGTTCAGGTAAATGATAAACATTAATCTTATTCAATATTTAATGCATACCAAATAATGATAAGATATGATATAAATTATGTTCAAATAACAAAATTATTATTTCGTCAAAATTTCATATATTTTTTAAAAGATAATTTCTAATTTAATTATTTAATTTTTAAAATTATAATTATTTTTAATTTTAACTAAATAATATACAAATATTATTTTATTTATGTATTTATTTTTTTTACAATTATAAAAAAATTCAAAATTATAATTATTATTCAGATATGTTTTTCAAAAATATTTGTATGATAATTATTTAAATTTTAATATCGTAATGAATAATATACTTTAAACTTCCATGTCAAAATTATTATAAATATATAAGATAATATTCTGAATATATATATATATATTTGTTATTTTTCATATAAATGATATTATTATATAAATTATATATAGTATATATTATCATATATTAAATATAAATTAATATATAACTATATTTGTTATATATTTTAACTTTTGTATGTAAATCATATTATTATATATTATGTATTATGCTATATATTATTATATTTATATTATATATGGAGAAAGAAGAAAATGTATATATTCTACCTGGTACTTCTTAACTCAGTTTCCTCTTATGATCAGAAATACACTAAACTAATAGGTAGGCATGACAATTGAACCTAAATTCGTAGATACTCGTCCGGCTTTGTTCCAACTTTGATGGAAAAAATTTACTTTGACCAAAGACAGAGTCAGGTTCGAGCTTTTTCTGACTCAAGAAAGCGAGATCGGGAACAGGGTGGGTAGTTATCTGTTGCCATCCCCAAACCTGTTCCACTGTAAAAAAAAAATATAAATTATTATAGTAGTTAATAATCAAAATAATAATAATAATTAAATAACAAAGATAAAATTATATTTTTAACTAAAAATAAAATTTAATCCTTAAATAATTTTTAAATTATTTATTATTTATTATATATTATTTGTATTAAAATATAATTATTAATCTAATATATTATTTATTTAAAAATATATAATTTAAAAAAATATATAGAATGATTCCTCACATGTTTTCCTGAACCTGTTAAAAGATACAATAAGACTATAATATCCTTCTGATACATCAAACAACAAAACACAATAGATATAATAATTATCTTATCCTATAATATTTTGTTTAATCACCAAATAAATCCTTAAAGTTTTGAATTTGCCCATTACCCTAATATTAGTGGTCGTTTTTATAAAATTTGATTTTACCCGTTTAAAGATATGACTTGACATGAAGATTATTTAAAAATACATTTTGTTGTACATATAAGACCTTAGTTTTCAAGAATATAGTACAAAACATTCAATTAGAATGTATGTAAACGGAGTCTAAATTGAGAGTGTATTTCCGCGGGCAACTATTGTTATCAAATATAGACACGCACAAGTATAGTCAACATTTTAGAAAATAAAAGAGAGAATTCTGTAGCTTTGCCGTGTGGAACATCATAGACTTCAATTTTATAGGCAAAGTCACATGCCCTCTTGGGAATTACCAACTTGTAATTGTTACTCCATTGACTCTCTCATTAAAAGTCAACAACTTTCGTAATGTAAAAGCTCCCGTGAATATCAAATCACAATTTGAAGATTGACAATACATGGATCACGTTGATATTCACATGCTAACTTATAATAATGACTCACTTTGACTCGTGTATCATCCTTAATTATATTTGGGTAAGATACACTACCATTCCTTCTTTTAGAGTTATATATAACTTGTTTCAAAATTTCTACTCTCCTATCTAATAATATTTAAATACTTACGCTATCATATTATACACGATGTTATTTTTTTATTGAGGATTTATTAGAATTTTTTATATTTTATATTTTTTTCTTTTACTTTTAAAATTTTGTTGATAAAAATCTAAATTCAACTCTCTACCCTATCTCTCTGTACTTTCTTTATTTTTTATTTATTATTTGTTTTTTTTATTTCTAACATTTCCAACATTATTTACATTCTCACGTGTCAAGATAAAGGAAAAATAAGGATCAAGTATAATTTTATCAATGATTATTGATTTTATCTATGTTTGCTACAAACAATTTTTTATTTCTACTTGAAATTTATTAAAATGTTATTCTTAATTTCATCTCTTATGCATGTTAATAATACTTTGAAATTGTTACATCAATTAATAAGTACTTTTGTTTTTGTTGTTGCATTTCTTACATAGGTTTAGATTATGTCTTGTATAAATTTGCATGATTTATAGAGAGTTGATATAGAACAAGAGATTTTGTATATATAAAATTAATTTTAGTAACTAAGTAACTCCACATGAAAAAAATTGATAATCTTTATGTATGTTTTCTTTCTTTCAAGGTTCAAGAAGAAAACACTTTTTCCTTTTGCTCTTAAACTAAAGGTTATGATGTAACCAAATTGATAGCTTAAATAACATGATAAGATGGTCAAGGTTTTAAGAAAATAAAGTTGATGAATATATCTTGATTATCCTTACTAAGGCAACATATTATTTTGAGTTAAAAATGTAAATGATATATATGGAGCCTCATTAGATAAATGATTAGAGATTTAGAAAAAGTTTTGATAAACAATAAATATTAACAAAGATGTATATATAAAATATAAAATTTCAAATATAATTTGTATAATTTATTTTTTTAGTGTGATTAATTTTTTTTGTGTGAGAATTTTTTATATATTATTATCTTATCATAATTATAATATTTTATTTATAAATATAATATTAAAAAATAACTCATATTATAATTAATTTAATTACTATTAAAAAGACAATTAATATCATAATTAATTTGGTTACTTTTAAAAAGGAAAACTTGTATAGTAATTCTTTCTATTACTATTAAAAACGATATTATATGATACTTAATTCAATTACTATTAAAAGGGTAACTTTTACCGTAATTAATTTAATTTCTATTAGAAAAGATAATTTATATCTAACTAATTTAATTATTATTTAAAATAACAATTTGTATTAAATTGTAAATAATTTAATTAAATAATTTGTATCATAATTGATTCAGTTAAATTAAAAAGAACTTTAGAACAACCAAAATATCAATTTTGTGCTCTTCATAATATACAAAATTAACTCGTAAATTAGTTAAAATTTCATTTGTTAATCATACGAATATTATTAGTTAAATAAGAACAAAATTACAATAATGTATAATTAATTAAACTGATTAAATACACATAAGTAGACTAAATATATTTCAATTGAGTTTATATAAAAATATTATTTTTATTCTTAAGTTTAAATTGAGAATTACAAGAACTTAGATTTTTTAAATTACTTAATGTTTTAAATTTATGTCTTTGTTATAAAACTATAAAAATACACAAAACTATGGAAAAAAAAAACTGAATCGAAGAGAATTATTTATCACAAAATTAATTCTGCCAATGAAACAACTTATAGATAACATTTGACAAATCCCTTACTTTATACATAGTTATAATTAAAAAAATCAATTATAAATAAATTTTTATCACTTGTAAATTAGTTATAATGTGTTAAGTAAATTATAAAGAAAAATAATATAGAAAAAAATTAATAAATAAGAAGTAAATTTCTAAATATAATAAGATCATTTATGTCATATTAAAAAAAAGAATTGTAAAATGGTGATATAAAGTAAAAGTCATATTATTGATTTTTTATTATTTAAAATAAGAAAGGCTAGAATATTTATATTATTTATAATATATAATAAAAGAAAAGAAATATATATATATGAAAAACTTAAACAACAATTGCCAAATTCATTATATGTACTGTTATGAGTTTCTATTTCAAATCTCACACATATTACTTGTAGTGTTTATACACACATATATTACTCGTATATATTACTTTTATAGTGTTTATTTTTAGGAATTTGATTCATATAGTTCTAAAAAGTTTGAAAGTTAACCTAAAAAACAGTTTCATTCAATGTTTTAATATCAGTAAATATTAATTTAACTATGACCAAAATATTAATAATTTTTGCAACAAAATATAAAAAATAATAATATTTAATTGATTATGATAACATCATTTTCTTGCTTCGTTCTTATCAACAAAATCTCATCTACATCCCTAGTTATGTTATTTTAAGATGAAAATTGTATTAGAATTAGAATATAAAATTTAATCTAAGTGAATAAAAATAGCATCCTGACTTTGTTGATTCGAATCAATACTTTATTTGGAAAACTTAATATGCACGCAGTCATATATTCTTTATGAAGATTAATTCCTTTAAAAGTTATAACACTATTACAAATTGAACATGTGAATGATCTATGCTTGTGTGAGGTTTCAATATCTTTGATTCATGATGGTTATGCTTTTAATTTGTTAAATCACGTTTAATACGTGAAAATAAGTTTTTAATGGTGAAAAAATGGTTTTAAAATGATTAAAAATGATTTCAGGCCAAATGTTAGTGTTTTGCTGTCTTTGGACAAAAGCAATCAGATTTCTTTTCATTCCCAAGATGATGAAAAATATCAAGAATAAAAGTAATTATTTTCATACAAAAATCTCATTAACATATTTTTTAAAATATAAATATAAAGAGGGATTTTTTTAGTTAAAACTTATGTCATGTGTCATAGTCATAATAATCTTTATTTATAAATTTCTCTCTTTTAGTTATTTTCATTTATTTAACTTGTGAAAAAAAACAAATTAATATATTTTAACTTAGTAAAATCAAATTCTAATCATATTAATTTTTACCTAAAATATTATATTAAATTTGTACAACTTATATAAAAAATAAAAAAAATCAATTAATAAATTAAAAGTAACTAATAAATCATAAGTAAATTATTAAATTTTAAAGATTAACATTTCTTATTTTAAATCAAGTTTAAATTTTTAAATTAAAATTAAATAATAAAAAAAATGATACGAAAAAAAATTTAACTAATTCACTCAAATATATAAAATGATAGTCTATTATAATATACCTTCAATCTATATATTATAAAAATGAAATTGGTAAATAGATATATAATTTTATACTCAGTACATTTAAATTGATAAAATCAAAAGTATTTATATCTAAAATAATACAATCAAATTATAATGCTTATTTATATATATATATATATATATAACAGTGAGGCAAAAGCTACGTGGGCTTCACTAGTCCAAAAAAGAAGGTAGCGAGGATGGGTGGATTTGCATAATTTAGCCCAATAAGCCTGCAAGGCCCATTCTTTAGCTGCCGCGTTGGCTCTATTAGTTTTGCCTAGACACAACCCCTAGTTTAGTTCAAAAGTTTAATTTGGATAGATTTTTAATAAATACTTATAAAAATTGTGATAGTAAAATTAAATATTTTTTTATAAATTAGACTTACATACTTAACTTTTATTTTTTTAAAATCATTCAATTTTATTATGAATTAAGGTATATAATTCGTTTTATCCCTTTAACTTGTGAGAATAAAAAAATAAGTTAATTTTAATCTATGTGAAAATTTTAACTTATTTTATTTTTAACTAATACTATTTTATTTTCATAAATTAATTATTAAGAAATTTATTTAAGTTAACTCATAATATAATCAATTTTTAAAAATTAAGTAGTACAGTTGTTTTTATAGAAGCATGGTATCCTAACAATCGAAAACCATGACTAATTCTTAAAAACAAAAGTAATGGAAGGAGCAAATATGAATAATAGGAGTGTCAATTATAAAAATTAAAATTCATCTAACAAATATTTCAACATCAAATTTCAAATAAAATAATCATAATTATGTTTTTTTAAACAATAAAAGAAAATATAATAGAAAATATAGTTAAATAGAAAACAAACTAAAATGTATTTAAAGAAAAAAAAACAAAATCAAGATTACAATGTCATTCATCAGTTTCATGTCATACAAATAATCTTTACGAATCTACAATAAAAATTGGTATATATTTTAATCATAATCTTTTTAAAAAAAATATCTTATTAATTATATTATAAAAAATTATTAAATTGTAACAAATTATGTTACTCACAAAATTTCAAACTAAGATAAGACTTTGGTGGGTAGTTTTTTATATAACTATTTTTTTTACTTATAATACTCAAATTCTAAATCTTATTTAAAAATATATTTTAAAATTTCAATTCTTATAAATAAGGTATTTTGTCTTAGTCTTCTGAATTATTTTTACTATTTTATTTTTCATAATATTTAAGTTTTTAAAACTATCATTGTTACTGCTTAATAATGGCATAACATAGATTAAACATATCATCTTAACAACTATTTTGAAAATACATGTAACATTACATGTTTAGATACATTTCACATTATCAATAAAGTGATTAATTAAAAAAGATTTAAAATTTATAAAGATAATATCAAAATAAAAAGGTTTTAGAGAATTAAAACTCAATTTAATCATATATAACTTATAAAAACTAAAATGTATATTTTAAATTATTTATTACTAACTTGTAACAATAAATAGAATGGGACATTTTTTTAATGTTAGATAAGTTTTATGATTAACTTTGATATTTTGACTTATTTAAATAAGTTAAAACGTCTAAGTTTTTTAACTTACATGATTAACTTGTGTTAAATAAGTTTTATATTGACATTTAAAAAAAATTAAAAGTTTAGATATATTATATTAATGATTATTATGAGATGAGATGTACGAGACATAGGTCTATTTAAATAGGTTTAAATATATTTTTTTTTATATCTTTATCTCTATAAGTTTTCAAACTATTATATTTTGTTTTCATTAAATAAGTAAATTTTGGTTATGCTTCTATATTTTTTTCAGGTCTCTAAATTTTGAAATTACTATTTTTCTTTCTAGCATTCATTTTAAAATATATATAAATAGTTTTTATTTTAGAAATTTAAAAAAAAAATTAGAGATGTTATATATCGACATAATATTACTTACATTAGTAAGTGTCGTTTGATATGGTTACTTGGCCTTCTCTTAAGTACATAAGCAATTAACAAGTATAATATATAAATAGAGATTAGAATCAATTATTTTAAAAATTATAGGAATGAAAAAAACAAGAAACAAAATCAAAATTCACTCCTCTTATAAGAACTAAAAACATATTTAAGTCATCTAAATATAATATATTATCAATAAATAGTTTTACAAGTTTTAAAATTTATGAAGATTAAAATTAATAAAAAATAGAAAATTAGAATCAAATATAATTATTTTTTATAGACACTAAAAATATATTTAATTTTAAATTATTTAACTTTGTTATTAATGGATAATAATAAAAAAATATTTTACTCACAATAATAATAATAATAATTATTATTATTATTTTCCTAATTAACTTCTCAACCATGAAAAAAAAATACAACATACTTAAATGACTTAATCATATTATAATATGTTTTGTGATATACTAAAGAAAAACTTAAGATTAGACTTGTATTCTTAACATTAACATGAGAGGATCCATTGTTGATCAATTTTTATTAAGGAATGATGGAGCAACAAATTAAAAGTGTGATAATGGCTTATCCTAATATTTATGCAACATTATATATTCATATGGATTTGCAGATCCAATATTTTAATCTTATCCTAATATTTTCATAGAACATATATAACATGGTGTTTAAATGGAAGATGTTTATACACTCTTTTCTCAAAAGGATATATCACAATTCTTTGAACCATGAAAACTAATTTTTATATCACTTATCATAAATACATTACTTAAAAATCATATAATAAGCACATTTGATTTTTGAGCTCAATCTCTAGTTTTTTCAACATAATTATAAGGGAAAATCTTTCTTTGAGGGACAAAATATATCCATAACACTACTTATCTATTCTACTTCACACTTCACCCTCTAACCAAACTACCTAACAAATAACAATAATAGAACTCAAATTTCTCAAAAATTTTATTTCTAAAAAAAATCAAGATCCATAATTGATAAAACGATTTTGAGGCACTTAATAGTAATTTATGTTGAATATATTTGACATTATTTTCTTGTTAATAATCACACATTTGTTGAATATTGAGTCATTGAGCTTAATTAGGATTAGTTACTAATCTTAGATTATTTTTGGACTTAATTTTCATTATAAGGTTACTATCTTATGCAGGTCATATTTGGAACTACAAACATCCAAAGTGAACAATGTTGGTAGCCCTAAAAAGCTAATATAAAGGATCTACAACTTCTTTCTTTACAGTTCAACCCAGTTCGACCATTTGAAATGTCAAATATGAACGTGAAGTTACTGCCTTTGCACCATTCTAGAAAGGATTTTTTCTTGTAAATTGGTGGGCTTGTTAGGCTCCTAAAGCTTCTATCCAAGTTCATTCTCCTTAACACTTTCAATCATGTTATCATTTAGGAGGTTAGTTAGGTAGTTTAGTTAATGAGTTAGATAGGTAGTTTAGTTAAGAAGTTAGTTAATTGGTTAGTAGTTAGTTTGTTATTTAGTTAGTAGTAGTTTATTAATTGGTTAGTAGTAGTTTGTTAATTGGTTAGTAGTAGTTTGTTAATTGGTGCTGATACCCATTTTCGTCCAGCCAAAAAGGGAAAGGAGACAA
The DNA here is from genome assembly GCA_025330945.1 of Mucuna pruriens. Classification (NCBI taxonomy): domain Eukaryota; kingdom Viridiplantae; phylum Streptophyta; class Magnoliopsida; order Fabales; family Fabaceae; genus Mucuna; species Mucuna pruriens. The sequence goes on along the minus strand of JAENHJ010000324.1, from coordinate 10,557,714 downwards.
AAAGGATAAAGAAGTGACAAGTGGACTGCCCCACCTAAAAAGGAAAACGTTGAAGTGTCAGAAAAGTAAGCTGGGGAAATGGGTTTGGCAAACTCGTGCTTCCCAACTTGTCTCGAACAGGCATCTTTAGGATGGAGAATCGCGCACCTCAGGCAGGGTCATTTCAGACCTTCCAGCATGCAAAAAAACGGGGAGCAAGAGGTGTGCTTTCACCGCAACGGTCAAAAGAAAAGAAGGAGCGGTCATCACCACATTAAATGTGAAGCTGTCGCATTAATGGGGGGAGAGCTTCTTGAAAGATCATGGGGGAAGCTGGCCTATATAAGGCCTTGAGCTTGAAGGAAAAGTGGTCGAGTTTTTGGTTAGAGAATTTCTGGAAGCGAGGAGTTAGAGGAAAGTAGCGTTGTAGAGGAAAAAGAAGTCTTGAGAAGAGGGAGAGGAGAGCAAGGACTACCTACTTTTTGGGTCCAACAAAGAAACATATGGATACCAGGTGAAATTCTAAAAACTTCTATGTGCAAATGTCCTTTAGATAGTGTTTAGCCACAACTCAGAAATAGGCATTGCCCCCTGAAATAATCTAAATCCATACCTCAACCTGCAAACCAGTTCCAAATCAGTCATGTCTTAAATAGCATCCAATATCGTGACCTACCTAGGATTGGTACTCCTTGGACGACTCTAAAAGCTGGCTCTCTACCTTTGTTTATTTTAACCTAGATGACACCTAGTCGATACTATACCTGGCTGATTCCTAGTCGGCATCTTCCCTCAGTGATACTTAGTCGGCACCTCCTCATGGTTGATTTGGTATCGGCCTTTCCCATATAATCCTTTAAGCCTCAGCCAAAATTATGTAAACTATGACTTCTCCATTACAAGATATGTAAGAGCAAAGTAGGAGACAACTCTTGTCAAGTTGATAAAACCCTAAAATGCCACTTGATTCTTCCTTGTAAATACCTCAACATCCCATAAAAGGTGAAAATTATATAAGAGTCTTTTCTTATTTCATACATTTAGTTAGGGTAACTATCTTAAGATAGACGTAATGGAATACTCGTATAGTGCCTGTATGTAACCAACTCCTGAACTCAAACTCTGATTCCCAGACTAGCTTTATCCAACCATAGGTTTTCTGACGTTTTTCTTGAAAATGTGGTGTTTCCACATTCCCTTCTCTGGAAAGGATGTGGGCTCCACACATCTAAACTTCTCGCTGACCCGTCACGGCCTTGGTTGCGACAATTGATTAGTAGTTAGTTTGTTAATTTGTTAATTGATTAGTAGTTAGTTTGTTAATTGGTTAGTAGTTAGTTTGTTAATTGGTTAGTAGTTAGTTTGTTAATTGGTTAGTAGTTAGTAAAATTCGTATATAGTTAGATAATTTTGTTCATTCGGAGACTTTTTTGACACTTTGGAGTTTGGAGAATTTCTCTCAGATTCAGAAGAAAATTTTTCCTCTCTTCTCAATTGTATTCTACTACGCTCTCTTCTCAATTGTATTTTACTACGTTATCTTCTCAATTGTATTTTACTACACCATCTTCTCAATTGTATTTTACTACGTTCTCTTTTCTTCTTAATTGTATTATGCTATGTTTTCTATGACGATGGTCATGGAAGGCTAAGTTTCGTTGTCAATTCAAGATTCAAAAATACTATCGGTTTAAGTTTTTAATTCTTTACTTTCTTTATACAATTTCTACCATTATGTCTTTCCAATTTTTAATTCATTTTCATGATTATGATCTCATTGAGTTTTGGATTATGTTTTATTAGGTACTTGATTGATAACCTAAAATCAACTAATATGATCCTGAATCCATACTAACTAGGAATTATGATTGTGATCTCAATATGTATAGATAAAAGTTAGATGATTATCTAAAGAAACTTAGGTAGATATTAAATTACATTTTTCTTTGGAACCATGATAATTGATTGCATGATTGAATTCTTGAATTGATATTTTATAATTCATTTAAAATCAATTCTGTTTTGTCCAAATCTGTTCTACATAATTCTTGTTCTGCATTTAATCCCCCACTTTTCATATTCGTTTTGTCTCTTGAAAAATAAGATTAGTCATAATATGATTATGTGTTTATGAAAATCAACTTAAGTCAGTCTTTACACTATAGAAATCAAGAAAAATATAATAATTTGATAATACGTGAAAAACAATTATCAATAATAAAATTTATGATAGAAGTTTATTAATAAAAATTAAGAAAGAGAGTGTACTTACCTTTTCAATACACCATAGATGAACTTTTAATTCATCTCTTACAATAAATTATTCTTTATTATTCTTCTTTTTCTTTTTTATCTTTTTTTCACATTTTATGGTGGGAATAATGTATGGACTGTTTTTCTTTAGTCATTTAATTATAAATTAATATTTTTATAATAATTATATTAAAGATTATATATTATATATTTAATAGTATTTAATTAGATAACAATAATAAACTCAATAATTATTCATTTCAAAATCACAACCGATTATTTCAAGTTACACAATGTTTTATCATCAAATAACATATTATTTCAAACTAATAACAGATTATTTAAAGTAAAAAAAAAAACTTATTTATCAAATAACTTCAATTATGCCTTAAATTACTCTTAAAATATTTTTAACAATATTAAAACACATTTTATGGTCAAAATTTACATATTTTTAATCTTAAACCAAACTTCTAAAATTAAACTAAAAGAATTAAAAAAAAAAAACTAAACTTTGTTATGATTAGGTGGAACTCAAAATCTTGAACTTTTTAAGTGTAAATCAATTTATAAAGATGGGAACACTTCAAATTTATCCAATTTTGTCAACAAATTCAATGTGTTCAGAATTATAACTCTCCGTATATACAAACATTTGTCTCAATATCAAAATTTTGAAAATAGTAGATAACCAAACTTATTATCTTTAAAAATAATGGATATTAAAAATATATGAGAGATAGATTAAGAAGAATTTAGAGATTATTATTTCACCTAAAATTTTGATTAAATTATTTATTTAAATTTGAGTCTCAATCAATTATGAGAAAAATATATAAGATAAGAGGAAGTCTATCAACTATTATTGACAAGATATATCAATTTTAACATTGTATATAGTTAAATAATAAAATTAAATAAGTATAAAATTATAATTATTATATATTTTATAATATATTTTAAAATAAATAATATAAATATAATTATCATGATATTTAAAAATATTATATTTTAAAAAAATAAGACACAAAATTATAGTGGGACAATCTAAAGCATGAATCCTCTAAATAAATAAAGTTTAAATTTTAAAAACCAAACTTTGTCAAAATTAACTTCAAATCAATTTGAATTAATACAACACGAAAAATCATAACACTCAAATACAGAGCAGAAAATTACAATGAGAAGCATTTCACAACAATCCAAAAACATAATTAGCATGAGACTAATAATGTTGAAAATAATATAATTTATCAACAATATAACCATTATAAGTTACTAATAATTAACCAATCAAAACTTTATTAACAATTATACAGCTAAAGTTATTATTGAAATTACTGATAATTTGACTGTGAATAAGTTACAATTAATTTATATTATAGATAAAAAAAAATTTAATGCATGCACACTAACATGTTGGAAGGACAAACCAGACTAAGCCTGATCAACTAGATATTTTGGCAAATTTTCGTGATTGACAAATTTGATTCATACTTTATAGCCATGGACAAAGAAAAGATTTAACTCATGCGCACAGTGCCTTAAATTTAGAACGAGAATGTGAAATGTGTGTATTTACTAATTTAAAGAGAAAAAAATCAGCCAAAGACCAAAAGAAATGGAAACCATTCATTTTCAATTAAAGCAAGAAATCAATGTCAAAATCTCATGAATATGTTAATCACAAGAATAAGAACAAAAATGCCAATTCCTTTATTCTTTAGGAAAATAAGAACTGCGTGCTCATGAAAGAATGTTAATGACAAAAATTTTCATTTTCATGTAATTATTAATCACATGTAAAAGTATTTTCAACCTAATTTGATGGATTAATGCAATGTCTTAAGATATTATTATATCCATACCACAGCTGACAATATCAGTATTCTAATTCAATATCCATAATGTGTAAAAAAAAATTGAATCAATAATTATAAATTTTATCACTAACTATTAAAGAAGTAAATATATTTTATTTATTAGTAGATTATTAATAGTCTCACGTTAACTAGAAAATAAAGATTAATATTTTATTTAATTCATGAGATTCTCTCATTTGGACTAATTTTTTGAAATGAGCTATCTTCTTATACTTAAATTCTAACGATTGGGTTATGAAAAGGATTATTTACAGATTGAATTAAGATATAATACCAAATACTAACAGGTGACTGAAAGTGCGAAAGGAAAAAAAATTCAAAGAATAGCGTTTAAATCTTATATTTTTTTCCTTTTTAACAATTATTAAATACATAAAAGGAAATAAATATAAAATATAAACCCAATATTAATTATGATATAAAAAGTTATATATCAACAATAGATTTTGGCTAACTTTTTTTCTTTTTCCTTTCAAAAAGGTGAATCTAAATTACGAAGATTTATTTTATAAAAGGAAAACGGAAAAAAATAGATTAAAAAAAATTAATAGAAGCATATCTCTCTTTAGTTAGGAAGTAATCAATGTGATTTGAGTTAATAAAATGAAACTTTTAAGATATATAAGATTGTTAAAACAACTTTTATTTTTCAACCAGAGGTTGGTATAAAAGGAGACGGTTGGATAATATGCATAAGCTTTAAACTTTGCTAATGTCTTTGTATTTTTATTTTATATAAAAAAGATAACTTTTATTTTAAATTAAATTTTAAATTTAAAGTAACTTTAAAAAAATTGAGGCAAACCTAACTCAAATTTATTTAAACATTAACTTATTATATTAGTTTCTAAATAATAACAAATTTTTAAAGCTATAAATTAATATAATTAACTATAGATTATGTTTAAATCTTATATTTAATTCCTTTTTAATAAATATGAACTAATTTAATTAAAATATATTCATATTATAAAATTATATTATTATATAACTATGAATTATTATATAATTAACAAAATATTAAGTTTTATAATAATTATTTTAAAAATTATATTTAAAATAAACTTTAATTGATTAACATCATAACAATGATAGCTTTTAAACCTCCATTATTAGCATTAGATACACAATAAACAAAAGTATCTACATTGATTATTAGCTTTTAAACAAATACTTATAGTCTATTTGGTGGTCCCGCTAGATGAAAGATTTTTTTAAATAAGGAAATTCGATGGCGGTATTAAAGTAAATATTAAAACTAAAAAATTTATGTATACTATTCAAAATTCTTTTCTATTAAATTTTCAATTCTAGTGGTTTACAATATAAGAATATAATAAATTTTAATTATAAAATATTTTATACACAGATAAAATAAAATATAAATTATATCTAAATAATAAAAAAAATGTTTCTTTAAATTTTCATATAATTTTATAAAAAGTAACTTTTAGTTTAATGGTTTAATTTTACAAATTATAATTTTACCCAAATTATACAAAAACTTATCACTATTTATTTATGTAGTTATTTTTTAAAAATTATAAGAAATTATATAAACCATTAACATTATAATTATTATTCAAATAATTTTTTGAAAAATATTTGTATAATAATTTTTCAACTTTAAATTTACATGTCAAATTTATTATAAATATATATAAGATAATATGTTGAATAAAAATTTTATAATATATATATATATATATATATATATATATATTGTTATATATATTATATAAATTAATATATATTATATTTATTGTATATTTTATTATTTTATATATGGGTTATATATTATATAATGTAATAAATAAACTTTATTCTATATTGTTACTTCTTAATCTAGTCCTTCCCTCACAATAAAAATTAAAAAAATATATTATGCCGTTACGATAGGATAAAAAATAAAATAATGTTATTATATCTTATTAGTATAACACGTAATTTATTATAATAAGATATAATATTTATTTTATGATCAGGTCATATTTAACCATCAAAGAAATTCTTAATAATTTTATTATTATTTTTATATTTAATAATATGTAATACGGTGTTCATGTTAATGATAGGTCATGTTTAAATCTTATACTTATTTTCATTTTAGTAAATATTAAAGAATTTAATTGAAGTATATTTATAATATTAAAATTATATTGTTATATAATTATAAATTGTCATGTAATTAAAATAATTTAATCTTGAACACTAAAGATCTTTAATTACATTGGATAAATTATCTTTTATACGATATGAAAAATAGATTAATTTTTTATGATTTAATAATAAAGTATAAGAATTTTATGATTTAATAAGAATTTTCTTCATAAATTATAATTAAAAATTATTAACTTTTATAATAACTTTTTAAAAAATATTTAAAGTGAATTAAATTTTAATTAATTTACAATATGAAAATAATATTTTTTATAACCAGATATACAATAATCAAGAGTGTCTACACATAAACACTTAATTCTTTTTTTATTTTTGTTTTCTTGGATTTGGATTGGATGTCTTAATTCTTTTTGTAATTGCTTCTTTTCAATAATATGATAACAAATATACATAAATATTTGACGTTGTGAATACTTTAATTAACCGTTTCCCATTTCCAACTCCAATTCAATTACTGTTTAAATAAATTAATTTTATTATAATATAATGCATTAATTGAATAAACTAAAATAATTTTGTTTAATTTCAAGACTTAGTGTAAGAATAAAATGTAAAGTAGGGTCCATCACCTACTTGGAGGTGACTACTCGTGACACGTGCCCTCCATTTATAGGGAGGCAGAGCCCACACTGTGCACCCTCCGGCACTAGAGCATGCACTTTGTTCAATCAACGTAGAAGGAGCTGTTCAGAGTGAGGTACAACATAAGAACAGAATCACACTTGCACAACTGTGCCTTCATCGTGCACACCATGGATCATGTTTATTTCTTATATTTCTTTCCTTTTTAACTACCTATCATCTATATATATATCAGGGGAAACTCTTCGTGTCTTTTTTAAAAAATAAATTAAAATAAAATAAAGAAAGATATTAAAAATTAAATAATAACAATTAATTTGTAAAATAATTACAGAATAAAAATAAAATAATAGTAAAAGATAAATAATAGTTTATAGAAGTAATTATTTATATAAATAAAATATGACATATATAAAAATGTATTTACTAAAACTTCGTATCCTCTTTATATATAAATATAAATTGTAGATACAAATAACAATAACTATCAAGAACATTTTTTAATTTTCATTTTTTATTTCTTCCGCCAAAAATTTTTTAAGAAATTTTCTTATATTAATTTATTATTTTTAATATTTTTAATTCTAAATTATTAAATTTTAATATTTTTCAAATAAATTATCAATAATTAAAATAATATTATATCACAATATAAATTGTTTATTATAAATTTAAATATAATTTATATGTTAAAAATATTTATTTATTATGAATTTTGATTACAATATAATTTATACTTAATTATGTTTTAAGTCTCTGCAAATATAACTGACTTTATTAGATTTTATTTCATGCAAAAAATTTTATTATTTTTAAATTCTTAATATTTTCTTAATGTTCTCTTTTAGGTCTTATCACTAATTTTAGTTAACTTACTAACAATATAACTAACAAAATAAACAACATTAATTAAGATATCTTATCACTAATTTTAGTTAACTTACTAATCATATAACTAACAAAATAAACAACATTAATTAAGATAACTAAGATAATTAAAATATTTTTAATTAAGATAATTAAATTATTTTTAGGTACATAATTTAATTAATTAATATATTTATTATTTTATATCAATAAATTAATTACATCTAATTTTTTAATATATTATGGACACTGTTAATATTACTTTTAATATTGTTTTTACCTTTCAGTTAACTTGTATATTTTTAATTTTGTTTTCAATTAACTTTTATATATATATATATATATATATATATATATATATATATATATATATATTTAACTATTTTTTATAATTTAATTTTAATATATTACTTTTGATGTTATTTTTATATTTCAATTCATTAATTTTGTCTTATTGTATTATAATTTATTTTTAATATATTTTAAGGAGTAATTTTATCTCTAAGGACAAAAATAAATTATATTATAATAAATCAAAATTAATAAATTTCATAAAAAATACTACATTAAAATTAAATTAGAAATTTCTTAATAAATTATATTTTTAAAGATACTATATTAAAAATAAATTAGTAAAATAAAAAATAAGAATAATATTAAAGATAATAAAATTATTGTTTTATCATGAAGTCTTAAGTTCTAATTTTATCGTCATTATTGTATTTTTATTTTACCAAAAAAATTTACTGTTAGTAATATATTAAAAATAAATTATATATAATTAATTAATTTATATAAAACAATAAACACATTGATTAATTGAATTTAAATTTTAAAAATAATTTAATTATTTTAATTTAAAATATTATTTTATTATCTTAATTAATATTTTTTTATTAATCGTGTCAACATTAAACTAATTAACTAATAATACTAATTAAAAAAATGACCCTAAGAAAATATTAAAAATTTAAAATGATAAAAAAATGTAAAAACTTAAACTAGATAGAGTTAAATTGGTTAAAAATATTTAAGTTTATAATTTATATATTTTTTTAATATTATTATAAATTTTAATTATATAAAATAAATATTTATTTTCTCCTATGCACCTAATACTAGATATTAATATTACACAGCAGAAAAACTTGTAACCACCGTTAATGAGCCTTATTTTTCATAAACCAAACATAAATGCCCAATATATGTGCTATTTTTTCTGGTTGGTATTTATTATCACTCTATTTAGTAAATTGAAGGCCTAAAAAATTTTTATATAGATTAATTTAGTTTCTTTTCTTTATTGGAAATTACTATGTTGTTAATTACATGGATATATTTTAAAATCAAGCGTCTCATAACGAGTAGTTAATCATTGAACAAGTATATATTAATTAAGGATTATTTTAACTTTTTATTCCTGTAAGGTTGAAAGGAGAACCAAATTAAGTTAATAAAATTTATAGAAAACCTACCCTATAGAGATAGAAAAAAAATATAATTTATCATTCAATTTTCTAATTAATAATTTCGTTATTATATTTAATTATAAATTATATCCTTTAGGTCAAATTAGTTTTCATTATATAATAAGGTTCAATATAGTTGATATATGATTATGTTTCTTAAATATGTTATTAAATGTTGAATTCCTAACCATATATATATGAAAAAAACTTTGTTATCAAAAATAAAATCTATTTTGATGATCTCTACATCTCAACTAGTTAGTCTTTAAATATCTATTCAGATATATTTTTGGTGAAAATATCATTAATTGTTTACTTAAATGAACAATAATGATTAGAAGATTGTTGTGAAAAGTTTAAAATGGGTATAAAAATGTAGGAATGCCAAATTAAGATTTAATTTAATATGTCAATTTGATTAATCCACTTAAATAGATTAAGTTGAGTTGTATACATGATTGAATCTACCAACAACCAACATAATTCAACTCAATGCAAACCACTAACACGGCATACAATAGTATATTTGGTGGAGTTTGGGTTGAGATTTATATTTTATCTTTTTATAATTTTAAAATTGAAATATTTAGATAGTTTATTAATAGCTCCACTAAGAATTATTTGCGTTCTCTTTATGATTATAATATATATATATATATATATATATATATATATATATATTATTTATTTATTTAATGAATTAACTTATTTTTATTATTTTCAACTTTTTTGATAAATTTTGATGGATCAACTCAACTAGATCTACAACCTATTGAGATTGGGTTGGATTGAGATTTCTTATCCAGTGATATAATAAATTCAACTCAATTCATTTTTTTATTAATGGAATGTATGTTGAGTTAACCAATTTTATATATGTAATAAAAGGATTTGGATCCTTTATAGTGAGAAATCTCATCCTAAAAAGTAAAGTGTGTCATCCTACCATTAATTAATTAATAATATATTATATTCAATTGATCAAAACCATTGAAATTAATTAATCATAGGTTCACTCACTTTATTACTTTATAGAGTGAAGTTTCTCCCTCTAGAGAATATAAATCCTAATAAAGTAGTATTGAAATAGAATATTTTTTATATTTTGAAATTGATATGCTTTTATAATATATTTTTAATTATATTTTTGGTCCTTAGTTTATTAAATGAGTGATTTTAATATATATAATTTTAATTTCTCAAATCAATCTTCGTTCTTTTATTAACCATTCAAATTTAATGGTTTATAAATTAAGTTTTACATACTCTTATTGAAATAGACACCTCCTTAAATGAATTTAATATCTTATTATCTTTAAAATATATATTATATATAAATATAAATTTTCTTTAAGTGAAATTAATACTATCTCTCATCCTATATATAATAGATAAATGAGAGTATTTTTTTTATAAATATAAAAAATATACATTTATTATAAAATGTATCAATTTCTTATTTATTTTTATACCTTTAATTTTAGTTTTTAATATCTTTAATTTATTGTCAAGTCTATTAATAAGCTTTAAGATACATGTTGGGATGCAAATATAAATTTCTTTAAGTGAAATTAATTTATCTTTAGTCTTATATATAAAAAATAAATGAAAGTTTTTTATCATAAATATAAGAAATATAAACTCATTTTAAAATATATTAATTGCTCATTTCTTTGAAAATTTTATTTATTAAATTATGATTAATTTTATTAAATACAATCATCATTTAAATAATCTAATTTTATGGATATTTTTGAAATAAAAAATAAATTTATGATATTATTAATTAATAATTTAACTACTTTTTTTATATTAGTGAATTAAGTATTTATTTTTTATATATAGAACTATAAATAATATCTTAATTATTATATCATTAAATTTTAATAAGGTTTCATACCATGAGTGGACAAACATTAAAGAAATAAATGGTATTTAAATTTTATTAAAAAGACATATATATATTATTGAATCTAAAGGGTACTAGCAACTCATTCTTAGTCCTACATTAATTTCATGAAAAAGTAAATAATTTTTTTTTTTTTCATTCTCCATCGAATATGAGTATCAAAATATGTATGCAACTTATTCTGAAATTATTTGACTAAGGATTTTTGGTTGAGCTTGGATTCTCTCAAACAGTTGCGACACCTCTCTACAGCAACAAATAAAAATACCAATATATACTCTTCTACTTGTTATTAATCCAATTTTGTCGTGAATGCACAAACATATTGAGATGAAATGGAAAAATTGAATAATTATTTTATTTTATTTCCTCGTGTCATCTTGCAACTTCAGTTTGCTCATATTTTTTATCAAGATTGTTCTTCAACCATGTCATCGATTTCTCACCAAGAAATTGATGCTTTTTGACCGGCCACATAAATTTAAAGAATTGTCAAGAAAAGAATCAATCATTATTATTATTCCCTGATTATATGTTGTATATATTAAAAATAGGGACCCATGTCATTAATTGTGATAAATCCTAAGCAATCATTAATATTGTTACTTAATTATGCGTTGTATATATTATTAATAAGAATTCCTGGTATATAATTATATTTTCTAATTTAGTTTATACAAATTAAAAATTAAAAGATTGCGTCTTTAAAAATGTGTCTACTATTTATGGATGAGAATAGAATCAATGAAGGCAACAAGTCAATTTTTTTTTTTTACAATTTTGACTTTTTTTCTTGAATGGTCGAGGGTAAATAAACAAGAGTTAAAGGATAAATTTTTCACAAATTATTGTATTTTTACCTAAACATGCAGTTTATATGGCCAAATATATGTTGTCATATCACGGAGTTAGGGACCCACGCATATTGGTGGCTAGGGCCCTTTGCCTTTTTTTTATAAATTAATTTTTTTAATATATACTAGAGATCAATAAACACTTCGTGTCTTTTTTTTTTTATAAATTAAAAATTAAATAAAAAAGGAAGAGAAATTATATAATAAAAGAGAAAGTTACGGAGCGGATGACTTATGAAAGTTGTAACCTAAGTGATTTTTTAGATTTTAGTATATGAAAGAGGTAAAAGTATAAAAAAAAAAAAAAAAGTGGAGACTAGACCAAGATATCCTTTTATACATTGTTATATGTATATTACAATTATTATTTCTGTTGAAGAGATTTATTACAAAAATAATAATATTTAAATATTATTTATCTTTTTTTAACAAAATATTTTATTTTATTTTATAATTTTTATTATGAATACAATTAATGAGTTTCTTTTAGACAAATATTCTATATTTTTTTTATAATTTTTAGTGTAGAAATATTTTTTTTTCTTTTGTTAATGTTAAATGTCCCTCAAACAAATATTTTTAATTTATTGCTAAAATAATTGTATTTTTTTCTTGTTTTAGTCAAAATATTTGAGTATAATTAATTTTCTCTTTTAATAATTTTTTTTTAGTAATCCATTGTTGCAATTTTGAAGACTTTTGTCATTTACATCTTGATTTTTTTTACACACTAATAAATATTCTTTTTATATTTTTTTATTTTTCCTGCTTAATAAAAAAATAATGTAATATTTTAATTTTCTTATCTTCTGATCATCTGAAAGCAATTTTATTTTCAATAATTATCGGCTTATAAAAGATAATCTAGTAAGTAATAATTTATTTAATTTAATAAAATTTTATAACGACTTTTTCATAAAAACTTTGTTAATGCATATATCAATTTTAATTATAAATTCATAAAAATTTTAAACTAACAACTTAATAATTGTAATATTTAGTTTTTAAAATATATTTTGTTTATTTTCAATATAAATGTTTTTTAAATATGTTCTTAAATTATTTTAAAATATAATATTTATATAAAATTTAATATTTATATATTTATTAATAAATTTTAATATTTATTTTTTACCCCACTAAATTCAAAACCTGGCTCCGTGCATACATGTACAGAGGGATCTACATAAATGATAGTTAATGATGAATGCATTGGATATGGGAGAATAAAAAGCATTGTACATAAGTTTTCCAAAAAAAATGATGCTTTTATGTTACTCAGATATTTATTATTGTTCCCAAACCTTTGTATTACTTATAGCATAAATATTAATTAATGTGAAAGATTAATTATTTGAAGGACAAATTTGATGCTTTTATTTATTTATTTATTTTAATTTTATCTCTTTTTTATTAAAAATTTTAATTTGATCTTCAATTTTAAAAAAAGTTATAATATTGTCATTTCCATCTAAATTCATTAAATAAGCCGGTAAGTTGTTTACTTGTCACGTTCTTTATGTGATAAATTATATTTATTATTATTTAAAAAATATATTACTGGGGTTGCGGATCTTCTTCCCAATTTAAACATAAAATTATAATATGTTTTGTGCTCCTTCTTTTACATCAATATCTCCCTTTGAAGCTTTTTCTTGGGTTGTCATGTAAATTTGTCCATGAATAGTGTATTAGTAATGAATTGTACTTCAATTCAACAATGAATTTGCGGTCCTCTTATGGTGGTGGAACTCAAGATGAGCTTTCCTTATCCACATAAGTCTCATTAGTTCCAACAACTATACCTACATTAGACCAATTTTCCTTACTAGATCCATTCACATTAAACTCATTTTTTTTACCAACTTTATTTATACTAGACTCATTTTTCTGACCAACTCTATCCAAATAAAGTAACGCTTATCCCCAAATTGGAGAAACCCTAATTGTTAATCCCAAATCTCAAATGACAAATCCTGAATTATAGTTTATTAAACTCTAATATATTAAATCCTAAAAACAAAATTAACCCTTCAATGTTCACGTGCTGGTATTATGTTATCACATTATTTAATAATATATGAAAATGAGTTGTTTGTTAAAGTAATAAATTAATTAAAAAATTAAATTAATTAAAATTATACATAACATTAAATTAATAAAAAATAGATACATAAATAATAAGGGTAACGCAAGACATCTCCATTTGTTTTGTTAATGAAGCTATCAGAAAGGGTAATATGGTAGTATTTTTTAAAAATTAAATAATCAAATTAAAATTTTTAATAAAAGATATATTAGATTGAAAAAAATAGTAAATAGAATAACTAAAGAAGGAATTTTGTCTTATTTAAATATGTTTTGATGCATGGGACGCACCTAATTATTTATTTACCGTTCTTGGTCTTTAATATTTCCTCCCGTGGTAGTATTTGACGTTTAAAGTTTTGACAAGTGAATTAAAATATATAATTAATATTAAAATTTATTTTATAATATATTTTTTATTTTTTATATTGGTTAAATTCTTTTTTATTTACACTTCTTTGTATTTTCTCACTTTACAATAAATATTAAGGATATAATAATAAAAATATATTTAATATTTCATTATTAGTTTTTTTTATTAATCATATAAAGTTAATGATTTGTAAAAAATTTTACCTATTTTTCTCTAAATTGACACATTTATATATTAATATTTTTGTGAATTTATTAAAATATTTTTGACTTAAATATGTTTTTAGCCATCGAAAAATAAACGAATTTTAATTTTAGTCCTAAAATATTTTTTTATTGATTTTCATCCTTCTAAATTTTGTAATCACCGACTTTAATTCCTATAGAAGGAGTAAATTTTGGTTTTGGTCCCTATAAAATATTTTTATTTGATTTTCATTATTTTAAAATTTGAAATAACTATTTTTAGTTTCTATTTTTTATTTTAAGATTGATAAATAACTTTTATTTTAGGGACTTAATTTTTTTTTTGAATATGTCATAGGTTAACACGATACCACATACACTAATATGTGTAACTTATGATGGTCATTTGACCTTCTTTTGAATATATATATATGTAACAAATGTCACATAATAGTAATGACAAAAAATAGTTATTTAAATTTTAGAAGGATGAAAATTAATAAAAAAAATTATAAAAATTTAAATAAAAAATTATGAGGACTAAAAACATATTTAACGTAATATTTTCTTACTTTTACATATTCTTGAATGCTATAAGAAATAAAAATTACATATTTTTTATTTTTATTGAAATTAATTTATTTTAATTAATTTTTTTTATGAATATATGATAGGAAGTAATCTATTTTGTTTTTGAAAAGCTAAAGATTGACAACTCGTCACGACTAAAGTACGATTCTTACAATAATTAAAGAGCAAATAAATTCAAAATGATTATTATTAATAACCTAATTTTCATAATTTGAAAAAGTTAGAAATTATCAAATTGTGACAACTTAAATGATCTCAACACACATGAGTTTTTATGATAACAAAAAAAATAAATGTAAAATAATTATTACAAACAACTCATTTAAAAAATAATTAATTTTAGTAAGATAATAATTATTTTTTTATAAGAGTTGAAATTAAGAATAATTAAAATTTTGTAAATTTTATTTTTAATTCTTATATAAATTATTTACTTTTTTTCTTATGTAAATTATTTAAATTTTAGCATTACGAGTTCAATAAAGATAATAACATTTTTTTTTTCAAAAAGTTCTCATATGAATTCTTTTTTGGGGACAATTTTATTAGGAATACAGTCGTTCATTAAATATGAACACCTAAGTTTAAATTTTGAATCACCATGTCAAATATTAATATTTTTTTGTTGCTATAGACTCAATTCCGTTGATAAACAAAATAAATTTTACAAATTAATTTATCAAATTATAAATTTGTATAAGTTTTATTTTCAAAATATATGGATGTGATTATTAACATTTTTATTTAGTTTTCACATCATAGAATTTTTCATTTCTTTACTTTCAATTTTGTTACGATTTCTACTAAAACAATTTCTTAAACGTTGTGACAGTAATCTTCCTAGACAAATTGTTAATTAATGTGGTGAAGATCGTAAAGAAATGAAAAAAATAAAAAGATTTGACAAGTACAATATATTAATATATTAAAAAATTAAAATAATATGTTTTAGAAAATAATTTTTATTTCTAAAAGTATATTAAGTCTATTAAAAATATTTATTAATATTTCTTATCTTTAAACTTAATTATTTGTCATATTTAATAATAAAATATTTTTAAAATTTTATATAATTATATTAATGTTCTAATAAGGGTATTATAATTTGTTATATTATTAAAACTTTTCTCTTAACTAAGGAAGATTTTCACCTTTTCATATTAGAACAATTTTGTAACAAACATAGGTCAAAAGCATTGAGAAACAATGTTTACCGTAAAAAAAAAAAAAAATTTACATACTAAACATGAGAAATTAACGCTTATAATTTTAAGGCATTATAGTGTTTTTATACCATTTTCCTTAGTTCGAGAAGATTTTTCACCTGCTCTGCTGGAACAATTTTGTAATTATTAATTGGCATATAGATAAAAGAATTTAATTTTGATAGATTGTCGGTGTTAGATATTTTACATTGTAAACCAATTAAATATAAATTTTAAAATAATAATTATAAAAATAAATAATAATATTATGGAACATAACAATCTATCATTGGAATCCTCCATACATACCGGTTAAATTCTAATTAAAAATTATTGATTTTTCAATCGGCTTTTATAATAGTTGCTCTATAAGTTATATTTAAAGGAATTTCTAATTACTTGTAAGTGTAAAAAAAATTTAAACATCCTCTACTAAATAGCATTTATGACCAGATATACAATAAACAAAAATATCTACAATTAAATATATAATTGTTTTATTGTTTTTTTTTCTCTTTATTCTTTAATAGTATCACCGCAATATACATAAATAACTTATATGCAATAAAAACAATTATGTTCAAATAAATACTTAATTTTTTTAGTATTTTCTTTTTCTTCCTCTTTAACAATATCATCACAAATAATTAATATTTAGATCTTGTTAAAATTTTATTTTATTTTCTTTTTAGTAAATATTAAAGAATTTAATTGGAATACATTTATACAATTTACATTTTTATCAACTCATGAATAGACATTATTAATATTAAAAAATTATATGACAATTTTTTTTTTAAAAGTCAGTAATATCACGTACATAATAAAATATAATTAGAAATTTCAATACATATTAATTAAATTATAATTAAAAATTAAGCTTGGTTGTATTTTGTCTCTATAATTTGTCAAATGAATGATTTTAATTCCTATAATTTTAATTGTTCAAATTAAATCATCTTACCTTTAAATTAATAAAATCCAACACTGTCAAATTTTTAATGACATTAACGTGACATTCAAAAGCTATATTTTAAAAATTGACGAAATTTATTATCATCAAAATTTTAATGATGATTACATGATACTTGAAGATCATCTTAAAAAATTAAAGAAGTGTTTAAGGTAAGATTTTAACTCTATGCGATGTTTTATCAACATAAATTGAAGAAACATGAAACATACAATAATAATGGTTGAATTATGTATGTGATTTTTAAAGTTTTTTGCAAAATGTATGATATATTTCAACTTTTAAACGTTGTCCAAATGATCGTCTAAAGAGGTATAGAAAACAAAACAAAAAAACTCTTTTATAAGAATTACATCTAGTTCCTTTCATATGAATGATTTTTCACTAAAGTCTAACGTATTTACAAATAAGTATTTTCAATCTTTTCAAATTTTATACCACTTTTAATTTACGTGATTACAAACAACACTAAGTATTCTATTACACTTAACCTCTTTACACTATTTCAAAAAGTTATAAATCTTTTTACATATATAACTTATTAGGTGAGCATATAACAATTACATAATATAATGATTGAACTTTGCTTAACAAAATAAATATACAATGAAATTAGGGTATGTCGTCCAAAAAGTGTTTTTCTTTTTCTTGTTATTTCTCGTTGTTTCTCTTCGAGTTTGATCGTCTCAATATATAAATGAGTGTGAGGTTATTTTGCATGTGAAGAAATATCTTTAACATTAAATGCCAAATATATACTTTTTGTTGTGTTATTTACAAATATATTTTTTTAAAAAGTTGTATGAGAAAAACTATTTTTCTTTGTCCTTGGCTGTGTTGTCTTAGTCGATAAAAATCATAACTTTCTTCTCTTAAACTTGATTTGATACATTCGAATTTTAGACATAGTCTTTTTATTATCAAGTACAAAAAATATGAACATTGTGAATACTATTGAAATGAATATAAGCTTATTGATATAACATATAGGATAGAATAAGTGACCAAAGATAAATAAACACTCTAATAAAAAAAAATTATGCTTTAAGAGGGTACATCCTTTGTTGGATGTTATATGGTTCTTATTGGATGATGTCTCTTAACCATGATTGTTATCGTCAAAATTCTTAGGTTATCTGGGATGCATATATATTATGTTCCAATATAAATAAGAATCTCTATACCACTTAACTTATTTAATATATGTTTAAAAAAGATGTGTATTTTTAAATACACATATATCATAATTATGATTTAATGGTTTTGTATTAAATAATTTATTCTTTATAAAATTGTGCTATTTTTATTTTTTTATATTTTTATTTAGATACTTCAGTAAATGAAATAAAATGTTATTGTTGACTTAATAATTTATTTTTATATTTTAATAAAATGTTCTAAATATAATTATACATCTATAATCATTTTTCTACAATAATCTTTGTAATTTATAATTTAATATTAAAAATTATATAATATTAAAATTGTAAGTTATTTTAGTGATAAAAATATAATATTATTATTGATATAATATTTTTTTAAGTGAAATATACAAAATAGAAGGTTACTATTAACTTTTAAGATATAATTAAAATATTATTTTAACTTTAATTAAAATATATTAAATACAAAATAAAATCTCAAGTTGTTATTAAAAATTATTTTTAATTTTAAATTTTGTTAAAATACAAATTTCGTTATTATATCAATAATAATATCTTATTTCAATCAATATCTTATTTCAATCACTAAAGTATAAAAAATAACAAAATTATATATAAATAAATATTTATAGAAAGAATGAATAAGTTATAATTAAGATATATAATATTAAAATATTAAAATATTATATTATTTATTTATTAGTAATAAATATATGTATATTTTTTTGTTTTAAAACGTTGAATATATATATATATATATATATAAAGTTAAGTGCTATAATAATTTTTATTTAGTGTGTTAAAATATGAAATAGTGCGTTAAAATATGAAATAGTGCATCTAAATCTTATCTTAAATATTTTTTCTAAATATTTTCAAAAAAAAAAAAATTTGAACATTACATTTGTATCAATTCTAATATTTACGTCAACTAAAAAATACAATAAAACTTAAATATTATGGACTAACTTGACTTTTATAACAACTGTGCTATGAGTATATTTAAAGTAATTTTTAAACATCCACTATTAAATAGCATTTATAACCAGATATAAATTAAACAAAAGCTACAATTAAATATTTATTTCTCTTATTTATTATATTTGCCTCTTTATTCTTTAATAATATCGCGACAAATTGACATAAATACTTGACAACGTCAATACTTTCACCAGCTTCCAACTTATGACCTTTTTTTTTTCCAATCAATGCTATTTAATTAATTTAATTCAATTATAATAATATAATGCATTAATTAAGTAAAATACTTTTCTTTATCCTCAAGTACATTTAAAATATGTATAGGGTCCATCACCTACTTGGAGGTGACTACTCGTGCCACGTGCCTTCCAATCCTAGAAGACTGCGCCCACACGGTGAACCCTCCCGCACTAGACCCCTCACTTTCTAACTCCTCATCCTTCAATAGAAGAGGCTGTTAAGAGAGCCAAGGATCTAGTAAGGGCAGAACCATGCTCTTAAAACCGTGACCGCATGCCACGAGGGATAAGTTGCATGGTGTGCTGACGTGGACCAATTAGAACGACAGGTATAGAGTGAGCACGGAACAGAGAATTCTCGTTCCGCTTTCGCCAGTTTATGTGTGTGCAAGTGATCAAACTCAACACAACAGTGGGAAAAGAAAAGAACTCAAGTGAGTGTTTGTTTTCCAATACAACATGAAGAGAACACAACGAGGATTGGCTTCGTTCGTTTAACGTAGTGGATTGTTGTCGCTTCGTTTTCGTGGTTTTCAATCGTTTTCGACTCTTCTTGTTAAACACATGCGTGTATATGCCATTCTCACTTGTCATGTCTCTGAATCCGTCTCCAATGGACGTTGATGCTCTTGAGTGTTCTGGGAACAGAAAGCATAGAAGAGGGTCGAGGAAAAGAAAGCTTCTTGTCAACGAGAGTGTCGAGGTAATGTTCTATAATTCCTTTCTTTCTTTGTTAGTTTTTTTTTTCCTATAAAGATGTAATCTTTTTGGTTTTTGAATTTCTGGGCCTTCATTTTGTGCTGGATTACTCAATTGTTCCGTTCTTGCTATGTGTAATCTAGCTTTTATGTTTTCGTGGGTTTTCTGGATTTTTTGTGTGTTTGTTTTTATGTTTATGATCCTTTGATGTCCTGTTGTCAATTTACGGTTTTGATATTTTTTCACGGTTTTACCCTCTCCAATTGTTCGTTTCTTGATTGAACCCTTATTCGTGGTTTGTTTTGCATTCTCATGAGCCGTTCATGCAAACGATGAAAATTGAAATGTGGCGCAGTTTATGGTAACATCACGTGGTGCCAGTGTTATTTGCAAGTCCTGATATTTTTTCTCATTGTCATTTGTGTTTGTGTGCGTGCGTGTGTTTTAATTATTAGTTTGATAAACGTGAGTGCGGTGATCTCTTCATCTGAAATTTCCAGTTCAAGAAATTGATTTTTTTTTAATTTGATTTTATTTTCAGGTGAAGAGTGTGGAAGAGGGTTTTCTGGGTTCATGGCACCCTGGGACGGTGATCCGTTGTGAGAAGCAGAAGCGCCATGTAAAATATGACAACATTCTAGATGATGCTGGATCAGAATATCTTGTGGATGTGGTGTGTGTTTCAGCTGTTTTGGATGGTATTAGTTCTTCAGATTGTAGTGATGAACGTGGATTCATTAGACCACTGCCGCCTCCACTTGAGATAGGGGAGAGGGGCCTTCCATTTGGTCTCTGTGTTGATGTAAATTATCAAGAAGCCTGGTGGGAAGGTGTTATATTTGATCACAGCAATGGAATGGAGGAGAGGAGTGTGTTCTTCCCGGATTTGGGTGATGAAATGAAGGTTGGAACTCATCAATTGCGGATAACTCAGGATTGGGATGAAGCTACTGGGAATTGGGAGCTGCGAGGGAAGTGGGTGTTTCTTGAATTGATTGAGGAGTGTGAGAGGGAATCCTTTATTGCAGTTTCATTGAAGCAAATATGGTATGATGTAAGGGCGAGAAAGGATTTTAACAATATAAAGCACTGGACCTGTAATATGAAGGACTTGTGGAGAGACCTTGTAGCAGAGGTGGTTGGTGACTACTACGCTCTCACACTAGAAGAAGTTTTCCCAGCCTTAGACCTTCCGGACGATTTCTTGAAAGAAACATCAAAACTGAAGTCAGTTGAACCTATCGACAACATTCATTGTGATGCTGGACATAGTAATGTATTTGGTTCTGACATTGCAGTATCCAATAGCCCTATGGAAAATTATGACTCGTCAAACTTGTTGGATAGTGATAAAAAATGTGGTAGCATCATTCCCATTCAAGAGGAATATGATGAAGATCCTTTGGTGGGTGGGGCATGTGAGAAGGAAATTATTTTGCAGGAAGAACCGATATCTTCAGTTCAAGAGATGTCTGATGCTGGTGAAGGTGGTAGCTGTTGTGAAAAGAGGAGAAAACGGAGTCGCTCAATGTCCATACATTGGAGACCTATGATAGTGAGTGAGGTTGAATTCTGTCCTGATGTTGTTAATCAATATTTACTTGGATGTGGGAGCAAGTCCATTAGGGAACTTTTGAAGACAAAAGTATGGAAACATCTTGCATATCTTGGATGGACAATTGAGCGGACTGAAGATAAATATAACCTTGGGCGAGGACGGTACAGGTACAAGTCACCTGATGCACAGGACCAGAAGTTTTATTCTTCAATTATTCAAGTTTTGACACAAATGCAAATGGAGTCCAACATGAATGGTGTGCAGCCTCAAATTGATTACAATAGGATGCATTCTACAAATGACACTAATCTTTCACATCTGCTTTCAGATCAACCCCAAAATAACCAGGATATAGATGCTTGTCCTCCAAACGAGGAAACTTCTCCCGTAAAATATGTAGTTGAACCGGAATTTTGCCCTCAAGCTGTTGTAAAATATTACTTGAATGCATCAGAGAAACATTGGGTTGGTAAAGGAAAATGGAAACTGAAAGCAAAGAAGCATTTGTTAGCAGAAGGATGGACCTTTGACTATCCAACTAAGAAAAGAAGGACAACTTTGTACCAGTCTCCACGAGATCAGTGTTTGGGCACACTTCAAGGTGCATGCAGAATATACATCAAGGAAAAGATTCCTGAATGGACTAGTTCTGGCATGATACCTTTGAATGTCCCAGCCATGAATGAGGAAAGTGTTGGTCATGCTGATAGCGATGATCTATTGCAATTTTTGTCCCAATTGCTTCAAAAAGAGCCTGAGTTGCATACTGCTTCACCAGAAAGTATATCAACTGAGAATAGAAACCATAAACATACCAGGAGTTCAAAGGCCACCTTGCCAAAGCTCCACAGGAAAAGATCACTTACACGGGTGCTAAGATCAAGCAAAAGGGTGCAGAAGGTGTCTGCCCCCAGTCTGTCACACCAAAGACCTCAAAATGTTTTGTCTTGGTTAATAAATAACAATGTGGTGAAGCCAAGATGTAAGGTCTATTACTCGGCCGAAGGTGGCAGGAACCCTGATGTGGCTGAGGGGAGGATAACTTATGAAGGAATCAAGTGTAGCTGTTGTCAGAAAATATATGGTCTTAGTGGCTTTGTTAATCATGCTGGTGGCAGTAGTAATTGCAAGCCATCTTGTCGTATCTTTTTGAAGGATGGTAGGTCACTCTTAGATTGCATGATGAAAGTAATGCATGATCATAGAACAAGGGAAGATATGAACGGACCATGCAATGATCTGTGTGAAGGCGAAAATGACAACGTTTGTTCTGTTTGTCAATATGGTGGTGAACTTATTTTATGTGACCAATGTCCGTCCGCATTTCACAGGACGTGTCTTGGTTTGGCGGTATGTTAACTGTTTTCCTTCTCAATTATGCCATATTAAATGCTGTCTTCTTGTTCTATTTCCTTCTCCCCCATCCCCAATGTGGTTACTTCAATTCAATATTTTCATATAAGAATAACTGGTGTTGCATGTGGGTTCTTTCATTGAGCTGGTTTCCCTTTGCATTTGTAGGATATTCCTGATGGTGACTGGTTTTGTCCATCATGTCGTTGTGGGATTTGCGGCCAAATCAAAATAGAAGGGACTGAGGATGTACTTTTTCTTACTTGCATTCAATGTGAACATAAATGTAAGCTGATTTGCATATTTGCTTCAATATTTCATCCATTCCTTTTGTGTGTTGTGTGGATGACTGCACATGTTGATCAATATTGTAAATTTGTAATGTTTATGCTATCTTATTGTCAACCCTATGTAGATCACGTTGGATGCCTGAAAAATAGAGAAAAAGATGAGTCCAGAAGATATATGGAAAATTGGTTGTGTGGAAAGGAGTGTGAACAGGTACATAAATCCACCTCCCTTTTTTCTTCTATAATTAGGAAAATTCTAATCATAATTTGCATGTAGTATTAATAAATCTGCTATATCTCATTTTATGCTTTCTTTCCTTTCCTTTTCTTTTCTTTTCTTTTCTTTTCTTCTATTTATTGTGATTTTACATTCCTTTAAAGCATTACTTTACCCATTTTTTTATCAAAACAAAATTAAATTGTTGTCAACTACTTCCCCATATGTAATTCTAGTTAACTATTCAACACGAGCTTGTGTAGAATTAACACTTTGTAGTCCAGGAGTGAGTTCTTTTATTCAGATCATGTGTACTTTTATTTGTGGTTTTCGTTTAATAGCTAACTAGCCAGTCAATAATGGAAAATTTTGGTGAAGGATATGTCCCCGAGAGTTAAGACATTGCAAGAACACATTTAAATTTAAGGCCGATGAAACATTTAAGGATGTATCTTCATTATATACTGCTAGAAACATTAACTTGTGTATATTATTTTGCAGATATATGCAGGCCTTCAAAGTCTATTAGGAAAGCCATTTATAGTGGGTGCAAACAATCTAACTTGGACATTGGTGAAGTTTATCAACTCTGAGAGTTGTGATGTTGCTAGTACTAAGAATGACTTATTGGCAGAGGAATACAGCAAACTCAGTGTTGCACTTTCGGTGATGCATGAGTGTTTTGAGCCCCTAAAGAACCCTTTCACTAGTAGAGATATCATTGATGATGTTATATTGAACACTAGGTCTGAAATTCTTATCCTTCAATTCATGATTTAAATGATGCTTCTATTCTTGGTTATTGTGAAACTCTATGCCCATGGATGGCATTGTGAATAGTTAAAGCCAGTGTTTGAAGATTACAGTGAGGATTTTGGCTCTCTTTGAATCTCATGTTGCAATCTTGGTTATTCTATTTAAAGACGACTCTATTGGATTCAATCTGTGGGGCTTTCATTCTTCCTGTGTTCATTTTTTTTTAAGTCAAATGATTTTCTTTCTTGGGGTTGGGGAAAGTGTTACTGGGTAATCTTGGAAGGTGATCCATGGTTCTAATGGGGATTTGTTTAATTTAAAATGAGCAGATCATGTGCTTATCGAGTCCCTTCAAATTCATTACCATTTTCTAATGCACTGGTTCACAAGTTTACATTGTCTATGTTCATGATTTGTTATATTCTCTGAGCCAAGGCCTGATATCTGTATTTTGGAAATTTGTAGGTCAGAGCTTAATCGATTGAATTTCCAGGGTTTCTACACTGTACTTCTGGAGAGAAATGAAGAATTGATTAGTGTAGCAACTATTAGGTGAGTATAGGATTGTTACTACTAAGTATCAAGCAATAGGTTTTGCATGAAATGTGATTGCATTTCCTGTTTGAGTTGCAGTTTTATATACCTAGTCATTTCATGGTCTTCTGACTTGCCATTTCATTTTATAGGGTATTTGGACAGAAAGTAGCGGAGGTACCTCTTGTAGGTACCAGATTACAATATCGTCGACTTGGAATGTGTCGGGTCTTAATGAATGAGCTTGAAAAGGTAAATATAAAAAGCATGCAGATGTATGCATGCACATTTTACTATTTCTTTTAAATAAAATTAATTCTCTGTAGATAGCATTGTTTTCTGCATGCATTCAAGAAAAACTATCACCAATTTGGAACCAATTTCTTATCCTATAACTAAAGGTGTCATATATACCAGCTTCTGATATTACAATTTCCATTTTGAGCAATCAAGTAACTGCTCAACAACCTGCTTCATAAAGCATGGTAGGACATAAGGGGAGGAATTTACCTTTGTGTCTAAAGGACACTCTTCAATCTTGCAACTCTACATGCATTTATCCTTTTTCTCCAACCACCATGGATGCTGCAATATATTCTCCTCAATCTTACCATGCCTTTTTCTCTCCATTAGGATACTTATGTCAACTGTTTTCTAGTTCATTCTTAATATATTAGCATGAGATTTTATAAAACATAACTAAAAGATATAAGTAAGATCCTGTGATTACGTGAATCATACACTTACTTTCTCTCAATTAATTTCCTTTCTATATAGATTGCAGAATCTATTAGTAAAAGCGGTTATAACAAGTTTAAATAGTTACAATGTCAAAAAATTTACTTAAAAGTCCTAGTGTTCCGGTTATGATCTCAAGTTTAGGATCATTTTCTCACTTGAAATTTTCTTTTATCAGAAGCTCATGCAACTGGGAGTGGAGAGGCTAGTCTTGCCTGCTGTTCCTGGTGTGCTAGACACATGGACCAATTCTTTTGGCTTTGCAAAGATGTCAAATTTTGAGAGGTCACAGTTCTTGGACAATGCTTTCCTAGATTTTCAGGAAACCATCATGTGCCAGAAGCTGTTGACAAGGACTCCATCACCCGAATCGGGTTTAACAAGAGGTTTGCAACTGATAGATTTGGTCGATTCTTGTCTTAGCTAAAGGAGATAACAGTCTAGTCACTAACTAAATCACAACTTTGATGTTTCATGTTGCAGAGACATATCCAAAGCCACATGAAGTTTTCACTGTGAAGTGTAGAATTGAGTTTGACAAGTCCAGTTCGGCATCTGAAGTGGATCAAGCTGAGGAGATTGACAAAATTAGGATGGATCTGCAAGTGGGGGAGTGTGTCTCAACTCTGCCTACTTCCTAACCAAATCTGTTATTTAGAGAGATATAATGACAAGTTGACATTGTGGTGTATTGATCTGGAAATGAAAGGAGACTAAATAAAAATTGAGAAAGAAACTCTAATTTGGAATTTTGGCTTTCATTTGTTATCATAAAATACAAGTGTAAGAGTACAGTGTACAAATATGATATCAAAATATAAGTTATGTTTTATAAGATAGTAGTGTCTTTGTCAAATCTACATGGCCATGGGAAAAACTCTTATGAGTAGATTTGTTTTCTTTTTATGGATGTCTTATTCTAATTTTCGGCTTGTTTGGGAGGATCACAAATCCTTGAATTAATGCATATCTAGATGGAATTCTTTTGGTGAAAAAAGTTTTCTTTTTTTAATTATGAAAGCTTTTTTTACCCCCCCTAAACCTGATGATTTGGTAAAATGATCAAAAGTAATAAAATAGGTTTTTCTATAAAAACGTTTTTTTTAATCATAAGCAAAACTAAAGTTTACCATAAAAATTATCCCATTATTTTCTAGTAAACTTTTGTTTTATCATTTTATTCCCACCAATTGATTATTTTTAAATATAAAATAAATTACTATAAATAGCTATATTATTTTTCTATATAAAAGGGGTTTTTTAGACAATTTAAAGAAACAAATAATTTTAAATAATTTTTCACCTAACACATTCATGCATAAAACTTATTTTAATAATTGATTGTATTAATAATTAAATATAAATTATTGAACTAATCTTCTTTTCACAACCAATCTAAAGTCTAAGCACACATGCATTTTTTTTATGAATGAATACAGTAGTTTGAATCAACAAAGTTCAATAGACCTAATGTATATGTTTACAATTTCACCTAGGGTTCACTTCATAACATTTTAAAAATAAAAGTATTATTACCTTTGAAAATTATAGAATAAATAATAAAAATTATAGTAATAAAATTTACAAATTCAATAATAAAAGTGTGTAATCTTTATTACTTGATCAATATAATTATTTTAATTTATATATTAGGGATTCGATATTTTTTTTTCTTAAAAAGAAATGTCCCATAGTGAATCCCGTTTCATCTATATTAAATTAAGTTACCACCAACCATTCTCCTTCTTCAAACTAAGTTAACATAAACTCTGATCTAGACTCCGAACCCCAAATATTTTGCTCGGCTTATATTGTATGGAACGGTTCAGACTAATTGATATTTAACTCTTTAAACTGGTTTAAATTGAATTGATTTTCAAATTCAAATTGATCAAATTTATTTAATTTAAAATTTTTATTTTCCACTTTTTAAACTTATTTGGTTTTCCATTTTTAATTAAATTAAATTTTGTGTTTCCAATTTTAGTTTGGATAGTTTGATTTTGAACACTCGTGCTGAACTTGTTCCAGTGGATCAACTGATCGAACTATTGTTTGTTGCTATATATCAAATGTTAAACACAAATACAAAAGGTTGTTACTATTTTCTTTTGTAGTTAAAAAAAGGGTTGTTAACTTGTTCTAGTTGTCTGCATCAGTTCATATTAAAGGTTGGGAGTTTTAGTGTGCATATTAATGTTTTAGCGATAGGGTTAGGAGTTTCATTAATTAATTAGGCATTTTAATCCTAGGAGTTTAATTTTATTAATGTTTTAGTGTGCGTAGGTTTCAGGGATAGGGTTAGGACGGGTTTCATTAATTAAATTGGGCTTTTTATCCTAGGAGTTTATATTAATGTTTTCATTTAGGGTTCACTGCATGACAATTTTAAAATGAAAATATTGATTATTTTTTAAATTATAAAATAAATAATATAGTTTACTAATTCAATTAATAAAAGTTTGTAACCTTTGTTACTCAAGCAATAACATTTAGTATAAATTTGTAATTGAAAAAAATAATCCAATACTCTTTTTTTTCAAAAAAAGAAAACTCCCAAAGTGGATCCCTTTCTCATCTTACTAAATTATATTGCCAAGAGGCCATCAATCAATAACCCCAAATATTTTGTTCAGCATCTATTGGATGGAACAGTTCAGACTAATTAATATTTAACTCTTTAGATTGGTTTAAAATGAATAGATTTTCAATTTGAAAATTGGAAACTGAACAAATTTAATTAATCTTTTGAATTTTTATTTTCAATTTTTTAAAACTTATTTGGTTTTCCAAAAAAAAAAAATGTTTTCAATTTTAGTTAGATATTTGATTTTGAACACTAGTGTTTCACGCACACACACTATATTGTTTGCTGCTATATATCAAATGTTAACACATACACACACATTGAACGCTAGTCTTTTTTTTCATAATAAAATAAAAAACACAAATTCTTATTTTTATCCCAAACAATAAAGGTAATGTAAAATTGGCATAAATATACAAGTTTTGTTAGTGTTTCCGGAACATATAAGTTATACTTGTCATAAAACTCTAACAAGCATTCAATATTTTAGAAGCTATTATAATAATTTAATAAATACTGCTGTTAGTCTTATCACTATATTTTCTTTTTGGGGGAAATAGTCTTTTCACTGTATGATCCCCGCTTAAAATTAACCTTTGTTGAGTACAATATTCCACTTAATTATTCAAAATTTCTAAACCACTTTAAAAAGTTTGAATTTAATGGTTGATAATATAATTATGTACTTTCGTTCAATTATATTGAGATAAGTTTAAAATAATTATTTTAAAATTTAACAAGTTTATTATATATAATAATTTATAATCAAATAATTATTTTGATATAAATTATATTTAAATCACTAAACTTAATTTAAAATCAATTAAACATGATTTTTTATTGGTCATGATGTTTGGACTGTATTAGAAACATGATTTAATTATTTAGATTTAAATTTCATTAAAACAATTAGAAGTCATTTTTACATTATCCTTAACCCAAATCATATCATTTATTCCTAACATAGTTTTACTTAAATAAGATGTTGACATAGTTTTTATGGCAAAACTAATTTTAACTCAAATTTATTTTAATAATTATAAGTCCAAAATCAATTTTGATGGTAAGTTTTTAACAATATTACGTGTTAAAATCAATTTTTTAACATGGATTGTGGAAACAAAAATTACATTACTATAAATACAAATTCATGTTTACTTGATTAAATGAATTTTATAAATTTAAGTAAATTGCATATCATAACATAAACTATTTTATCAAGTTTTACATAGTGACCACGTTCATCGACCTTCACATGCATACAACAAAACCCCATTTCCATATTTTCTGTAGAATTTGACAGACCTCAACAGCCCCACGTCTCCACCTTCTTTATATATACATATTTCAAAACAGTTACCACTTTTGTTTCTCTTTTTGTGCCTTTCTGCTTTCACCTTTCTTCAGTTCCCTCTTAATAGATTCTGCAATGGCCCTTCTTTGGTCTCAAAGTTGTTGTGCTGTTTTGGGCTCATACTTGTCTCTTGTTGTCCTAGTAGTTTCCCTTGAATGGCAAGTAGCTTCTTCTGCTGTGCTGTTAAGCATGAGACATCACCATAACCACGTCCACCACCAGAGACCAATGGTCCAAACCAACCAAAGCACTTGTTCGTTGTTCGTGGGAACTTGGGTCCGCGATGAAACTGAAACATACCCTCTTTACCAATCTTCTAGCTGCCCAATCATAGACCCAGAATTCAATTGCCAAATGTATGGTCGCCCTGATTCTGGTTACCTCAAATACCGTTGGAAGCCCCTCAATTGTCAGCTCCCAAGGTACAAACAACAAGAAAAAATGTGTCCTAAAATAATGTGTTGGTGTTCTCTAATGTCACTCATTGCATATTATAAAGTCGCATGTGTATAATTATATAATATAATGTAGTGTGTACATGTGTAAGCATAAATCTGAATGGTTTTGTGCCATTAATATATATGTCATGGTTAGGTTCAATGGGGTTGAGTTTCTGCTGAATATGAAAGGCAAAACCGTGATGTTTGTTGGTGACTCGTTGGGAAGGAACCAATGGCAGTCTTTGATTTGTATGCTATCTGCTGCAGCACCTCAGGCACAAACACAATTGGTCAGGGGAGATCCTCTCTCAGTCTTCAGATTCTTGGTGAGTTCATACAATTTTTTCTGAGCAGTAAATGAGTAATCATGCCAATTCTTGACATTTCCATTATGTAAGACTTAAACTTCTAATTAAGTAATTATAAGATAAGAAAAGAAAGTAAAATAAATTAAGTTAATTTTAACTTAGCTTAATTTAGTTTATATTTATATTTTCATTTTTCTGCAAGTGTTTATTGAAAAGATTACCGAAAAAGGACTTTAGGTGATAATGTCAGTATGCCACAGCAATTCTTTTTTGGATAAGATTGAGGTTTTGGATAAGATTGAGTTTTTGGTTGGTAAATAAGATCTAAGAACAGAAGCTCAGCAGAGTTTTTGCAGCAGTAAATAGTTTGTTTTTCCCATTTTGTTAAGTTTCATTAAAAATCATGGTGGGTAGGGTCATATATTTTGTAATAGGACAAAGAATCTGTTGAAAAGGTGTTTGTAGATAGTGTCAATTAGAACATGAGATGTAGCTGTCTATTTAAAATCTCTTTGTAAGGGGACCCAAAGTGTTGTCAGGAATTAAATTTGTCAAGTTGATGCAAACTGCAGCCACAATCATCTTCATGCTTTAGAGAAGAGGTGCAAATTGGGTTTGTTATGGTATGTGCAGGACTATGGTGTGAGCATTTCATTTTACAGAGCTCCTTATTTGGTGGAGGTGGATGTGGTCCAAGGGAAGAGAATTCTGAGGCTAGAAAAGGTAGATGGGAATGGTGACGCATGGAAGAGTGCTGATGTGCTGTCTTTTAACACAGGGCATTGGTGGAGTCATCAAGGATCTCTTCAAGGGTAGGCCCTTTTGTAAGTTTATTAAAAATAAAATACTAAAAAACTTCAAATACTTTATGTACTTACACTGTAACCATTCAACTACAAACTGTCATGCATTATATATTGTTACTTTAAAATTTTGATTTCTTATCGATCCATTTTTACAATAATTAGGAAGTTTGCTAGTTTTTACACTAATAGCATGTTTGTGCATAGGATGCACATTGCATCTATATTTAATCAGAAGTGAATAGTGAATAGTTATAATTTTTAACTTATAGATGTAGTTCTCATTTCTGTTAAATTTCCAAACATGCACTAACATACATAAAAATTAAACTCTTTAATTAATTATTAACAGAAATGTTAGTAATACAATATTGCAGGTGGGATTATGTAGAATTAGGAGGCAAGTTCTACCCAGATATGGATCGATTAGCAGCTTTGGAAAGGGGTATGAAAACATGGGCTAATTGGGTGGACACCAATATTGATAGAAGCAAAATCAGAGTGTTCTTCCAGGCAATTTCTCCCACACATTACAAGTAGGGACTCTCTATTATCTTTAACTGATTTCTCTCTCTTGCATTATTTTATTGAAACTGAGTATTTGATTTCTAGGCTTCACAGTAATACTATTATTTAAATTGGATAGCACCTCCTAACACCAAGAATTTTGCCTTAGAAAAACACCAGAAACAAAGACATTTTGGTTCTATTTAACTAATAATTAACTATGAACCAACACTTTCAGATTTATAATTATTGATCAAACTTTTTCATTTGTAAAAATTGATTAAATTCATTTGACGATTGATGATTAAATGACAATCTTTCTCCCCAAGTCAAACTACATTTTCATTTTCCCATTTGCATTTATATGATGAATTGCGGTAAGGGCTGAGAATGGGACCCTTCTTTGACCAAGCCTTGACAACTTGCACATAGATTATTGCAAGTTTTTTCGGTCGAAAAGGTTCTTGCAACTTGAGTCTTCTATCTCGAGGTTGAAATTTATGGACTTGTTGGTTCTGTCTCTGTCACAGGTTGAGATCTACATTTCACTTTTGCTGAATATGGAACTAAAATGAAATTTCCATTTGATACCAAAAAAATTAACGATTTACAACTTTTTAACTACTGATTATAATTGTCATTATCTTACTACCTTATTTTTTACATCACAACTTTAAGGATATAAATTCCTCTATCACATATTTGCATACTTACAAAGTCTTTTTTTAGTATTATTAACACTTACAAAGTTGTTTTAGGCATATGCCTCCCAGCATTACATCATGACCGGTCACACCATTATATAAATAAATCGGAATTTCGATGTACAGAGCTTAGAAGAAATTATATCAGCCATGGTATCCAAAGAAAAAGCAAAAGAAAGATAAAGGAATGAGAATGAGAAAAAATATGTGTGTTTTGGGATGGCTTTGACAAAAACTCTGTAAATTTAATATTAATTAGAATTGATTTATTTAGTATACATCTCTTACAAAAACGTTTAAATTTTTATTTAAAAATTTGTAAGTATTTTTA
This sequence comes from Mucuna pruriens, assembly GCA_025330945.1. Lineage (NCBI taxonomy): Eukaryota > Viridiplantae > Streptophyta > Magnoliopsida > Fabales > Fabaceae > Mucuna > Mucuna pruriens. Next base: position 10,524,760 of record JAENHJ010000324.1, on the reverse strand, counting down.
AATGTTTTTTGAATCTTAAAATCTATCTTGTCCTTCGTAAATCTCAAACTTAATTCAAGAAAAAAAATATTTATAAAGAACTTTTCTAAAGAACTTTTCTAAATAAATAACAACATTGGAAATTAGTAGGAGGTAAGTGAGTAGGCATATTCTTCAAGAATAAAATCATGCTCAAGAGATTTCTAATTAAGCTAATTAAAACTTCTTGTATGTATTTACATGAAAAGTACAACAGAAAGTGAAACAATATTATGACAGTAAACTTAAATTATTAGTTCCATTATTTCATTTATCAAATCTAGGCTATCAAATTATACAAAAGGTACTTTTTTTGTGGCCACAAAGTCATTCATGGTCACATGAGTTTGCAAGTGGCTCGTTTATTGCTTTTCCACAACAGCGGCCAGATCTTGAGAAGGTTGTTTTTTCTAGTGCTGCAAGATCACTGTGATGGCATGTCCTGGTAAAAAAAAGTGTCGGTGAAATAAAACATACACCATCCAATTAATAACATCCATACATGTGAAAATAGTACAACAATATATACTTCTTTTCCATTGAGGTATTTCTTTTTATCCGTACATGTCACGTATGATATGTGTCTTTGGTCCCTCTAAAAACTATCTCTAGCATGTTCCCATAAAAAAAAAAACCATAATATCACGTGAGTAGATATCCCAAGCCAACAATTTCAAACAACATATATTTAAATCAGATATGGGCCAAAATAAATGTGCAATATAATCCCATGGGGCAAGGCGGTGACACAGCACATGGAGATGTCCAGGCTCTGCATCACTGAATGGATATAATTTTGAGTATGAACTTAGAAAAAGAAAACAGCTTCTTAGTTCTGTACCATAATCCAACTAACTTGAGTAGCATTAAACACATTGTGGCTTTGATATTAATAAGCATCGATAAGTAGTAAAAGGTAAAATAATTATTTGTGTTTTTAATTAAGTTGATTAATTATTGAACAAATTACTCGTGTGCGGTTTCTTTAAAATTTATACGATATAGTTGTATAATTACTGTAATTCACTTTCAAACTCCATCAACTCAATTCAATCCAACAATATTTTAATAGGTTGGGTTCAATCCAACAATATTTTAATAGGTTGGGTTGGATAATCGGGTTAGATTGAATTCATTTTTACTTATTAAATTATAATTGAGTTGAATATTGGACTAATTAATTTACAACTTGAATAATCTAATTCAATTCAATCACCTTATAATATTACTAATAAAATTATATTATTATTTATTAATAGTGTTAGATTTAGAAAGTTAGATTTATATTTTAATTTAGACATGCGTTGGAGTCGTTGATATCATGTCTAATTTTTTTATTGTGCCTAAGTTGGAGTGATATATTGTGAGTTATTTTAAATTTCTTATATAGTATACATTATAATTTTAATTGTGATATAATTGTCGTTAGGTGTACTTTTACGTATTTGAATATCTTGATTTTAAATAATTTAAATTAATTAAATATTTTATTTATTTATATTTTTAATTTCTAAAATATATAATTATTTTATTTAGTTGACTCGATTAACCAACCCAACCTAACTCGATTAAGATTGGATTTTGTTACTTAACAAAAAAATAATAAACTCAATCCAATCCAATTTAATTATGCTTAATTGGATTAAGTCATAAATTAGACCAAATTCAACCTAACCTAGGTCACTTACATCCTAATAGTAACTCATTACAATGTTATGCAATGTAATGTGTATTTTGGATAACAAAGACTGGTCACTCATATTTGTGTAAGAGAAATGATAAGAACATATTTTTTTATGTATTTTTTTTAAACACACCTTTTTGTTCATTGAAATTTATTAAAAATTATGAATATTTATGATTCTCACGTCCTATTTAATAAATCTTAATAATTTTATAAAAATTTTAAGAAGAAATGTGTTAAAAACTAAAGTGTTAGTAGCCCTCTTCAAATAATTAAAAGAGGCTATCAGTATAGAGAAAAAAAAAACAGAAGTAAAAATGGTGTGTTACGAGGTGTTGCTATTAATTATTTGGTTTAATATTTTTTTTATGAGAAAATTGAGCACAAGTCATGGTATAACTAGATGGCACTAATATGCAGCCCAAATGAATGGAATGTGGGTGGGACAAGTGTGATGACAACAAAGAATTGCTATGGTGAAACTGCCCCAATCAGTGGTACAACATACCCTGGAGCATACCCTGAGCAGATGAGGGTTGTGGATATGGTAATAAGAGAAATGAGGAACCCTGCATATCTTTTGGACATCACAATGTTATCAGCATTGAGGAAGGATGGTCACCCTTCAATTTACAGTGGTGAATTGAGTCCTCAGAAGAGAGCTAACCCTAATCGAGCTGATTGCAGCCATTGGTGTCTTCCTGGATTGCCTGATACTTGGAATGAACTCTTCTATACTGCTTTGTTCTACTAGCTAATTAACACGCTTCACTCACTCTAGTTATTTTTATTTTGGTCACCAAATTATCTTTTGTAGGTGATGATGCATTAATTGAGACTCGTAGTAACTGTGAAGTTATATATGCTAAGGAAATCTATAAGTTTCTTTGTTGTTGCTCTATTCATGTAAAGAGTGAATTATATATTTATTAGTTGTAATGTTCTATACCCATCTCACGTTGGAGATCTTCATACACAAGGCAGGTTTATGTTTTTGTTTTAACATTAATTAATAAATGTATATTGTATTAATAATCAAATTAATTAATAATAAATATGACTCACTCTACTCTAAAAAGTGAGAAGCCTCCTTTAGAAAATCCAAATTCTTTATCAACGAGTGCAAGGATTTATAAAAGGCTTCATATCATTCTAGCAGAAAGAAAGAATGAGACTAGGGTATTACTTCTTTGGGCTCTTAATTGTGCACCACAATGTCCAGCTATCGCTGGGCTTGGCTACTGGCCCAACTTGTGCTGATTCCTTCCCCTTTGATTTCATGATGTACGATTGAATACCAGTGGACCTTTGATTCTTAAGCCTAATATAATAATTTCTAGAAGACATGATCCATAAAAAGACCTGACCTTCCAGTTACACCACATCATGCATAGTCAAGTTTATAATCTTATGTACTCATGGTGTTATTTGACACGTGTAGGTCCGTTTTTAAATTTATTTTTGTATTTTTATTATAGTTTCTAAAATTTTACACATATCAAATAATTTGAGTTCATACTTTTTCTGTGAAACATTTTCTTTTCAGTATTTTGAGACTTGAAAGTTATTTACTTAACTTGAAGAATATGCTTCAGCTGATTAAAATTGAAATAAAATACGGTACTGTACATTACTAAAATAATGGACTTAGCAATTCAATATGAACTGAAAAAAGAAACACTTTTATTAAGAGTTCAAATCACGGGATTCAAGATAATACAAGACATGACACTTCTAGAAAGCCTTATCTAAGATAAAATTACACAGCAGGCAAATTTTTCGTTCACGTTTAGCTGCTTAATTATCTTCATTCTAGCCCAATTATTCCTTGTCACAGCTTTATACTAGCCCTGGATGGCAACGCCAAGAGGAGCAGCTTCCATAGGTATAATCTTCTCAATTTCTACAGCTTTGTTGGCTAAATTGTTTTGGTTGTCATAAGCTGAAAGGTGCACTCCAAGTGCTGCTCTACCAGAAGGGTCAAGGTTGTTAGACCAAGCAGCATCCCACTCAACAGCTTTGGCTGTGCTACATGCAACACTTGCTCCTCCTGGAACAGTGAGCCTGGCTGAGTTCTGCAACACAAAATCAATAAACACATATTTGAGTCAGCCCTTATTCAATTATGTTAAAGATTCAACTTTGATAAGTGATGTGGTGAAAATAGTGTATATAAGTTCCAGGGAATCCTTTGAGCTAGTTTTAGTAATTGAGTTAAAACTTAGATCTAAATTCTAAGATGATATTAAACTTTATCTTAATAATTGATGTTAGATTGTTATCAAACTGACCACTTATATATGTCTAGTTCTTAACTTGAGGAGTGTGTATTAAATTAGAGATCTCACATTGACTTGTGAACAAAATAGTGTATATAAATAAGGAAATAATTGTCTTTTGATATTGAATTAAACATAAATCTAAGTTTTATGAAATTTTGTTGTCTACAATTTTCAAATTAAGAGTTGGTTGATTAACTTGCCTGAGGGAAGAACCTCTCAAAGATCATTCTGTAGTAATATGCTTCCTTGGTTGTTGGGGTGTTGTGGGGGTAGATGTTACCAGCATTAAGCATCATTTTGTCAGTCACCTATGGAAAAATGTAGAGAACCAATTATAAGCAACATAAATTTTATGACAATAGCCAACTACATCACTGAATTGTAGAGAAAAAAGGTTGGGTTCAATACATGTTTTGCAGCATGGACCTTAAGGCCATCAATCCAACTATAGCCAACTCCATCACTGAATTGCTCTTTCTGCCTGTATAAAATGTGCTGCATGAAATTGAATGTATGTTAGTTTGACCAATTAATTTTGCAAAGATCTATAGACATTGCAGCAAATTACAAGTACCTTTGGCAGATAAGGATTCTCTTCATCATCAAAGGCTCTCCTCAGAATCCATTTCTCAATTCGTCCTTCATCTCTTTTTATCTGAACATAATAAAATAGTATACCAGCTTAACAAAATTGCCTTAGATTTTTCAAGTGACGAAGCAACCAAAGTCACATTTTTAACTCCTACCATTTTATACCCGGGGTCAATATTCATTGCAGCATTGATAAATGCCTTGTCCAAAAATGGTACACGGGCTTCTAGACCCCAAGCAAATGTTGATTTATTGGCTCGCAAGCAATCATATTGGTGGAGTGCTTTGATCTGCATACAAAAAACATAACTATTAACCCTTGTACTTCAACCCCTTATATTGTTGCGTCAATGAGCATGATAAATTTATGACCTTGCGGCATGTTTCTCTGTGAAATTCCTCCTTGTTGGGTGCCTTGTGGAAGTAAAGATACCCTCCAAAGATCTCATCAGATCCTTCTCCTGAGATAACCCATTTGACACCAAGTGATTTAATCTTCCGAGACATGAGAAACATGGGTGTGCTGGCTCTAATTGTAGTCACATCATATGTTTCAATATGGTAGATAACATCCTCAATGGCATCAATTCCATCCTGCATGCACCATATATCAATTATTTATTAATAAATTGAAGCCCCCAATTTGTGAAATGAAAAATACTATTTAATGAAGTTAGTTACCTGAACAGTAAAGTGAAACTCATGGTGGACAGTGCCTAGATAGTCAGCAACTTCTTTTGCAGCCTTCAGATCTGGTGAGCCCTACACAACATGAGATGACAAAAGGTTAGTACAACATTAAGTGTTTTCATAAAGAAAACCATTAAATTTGCAATGTCATTCATAGTTTTGATTAGATGTACACCTCAAGGCCTACACAGAATGAATGTAACTTTGATCCCCACTGCTCAGCAGCCTTTGTGTTGGCCAAGTAGCGAGAAGTGATGGATGCAACCAATGAAGAGTCCAAGCCTCCAGAGAGTAGAACACCAAAAGGCACATCAGTCATCAACCTTTTTATGACTGCCTGTAATCACATTCACTGTGTTAGCTGCACAGTTCTCAAACAATAATTCTTGCATGACCACAGTGCCTATGAACCTAACTAACCAATCAAATGCTCAAGATGTGTTAAAATAATAATACAGTCTGTAATTAAGTCTGTGCTGAAGTTATTTAACTATTATCTTTAGCATTTGATTCTTTGTTAGATTTTTGTGAATCATACCTGCTCAAAGGCGCGTCTCAAAACTAGAGGATCATAAGGGGCTGATGGAATAGCCTCAGAGAACCAAGGAGGATTGTACCATCTGCGGAACCCTCTCTCTTTGCTAGAGTATAAGTGACCAGGTGGAAAACACTCAAAATGTTCACAATCATCATTAAGGCCCTTCATTTCAGAAGAAATCCAAACGGAGCCTGAATACAGAGAGGTGCCAAACTTGTCACAGTTAATCTATTCAATTCAAAATTCAAGTACAAACTAAAAAGTCATGAATTCAACTCGAAAGTAGGACATATTATAACACTGTTACCATCTAATCCCCAACCAATGTACAAGGAAGTGACCCCTATAGCATCCCGAGCCACTATAAAACTGTTGTCACGGGTATCCAGTAGAACAAATGAGAAGATACCATCCAGCATGTCCACAAAGTCTTCTCCATGTTCCTCGTACTATTGAAAAGATTATTCATCAAGATATAATGGACGAAAATTGGCTAGATTAACCATAAGTTACAATTAATGAAAGAAATTATCTTCAAAATCTTCTTTTTGATTAATAGATAAATAAAATTTAGATACAATTCTTTAAGTATTTTTGGTATATTATGTAAAAAAAAAAAAAAATTGGTATGTTCTCCTGTCAAAATCAGAGTCATTCTTCATTAATTTATGTTGGTCTTTAATGCAGAACTTTATTATGAAAATTACTTATGTAAAACTTCAATCTTAAATGAACAACAATACAATTTTTTTTTTAAATTGCAACTAAGTTTTTTCTTAACTAGAATTTTATTTAAATAAAACAATCTTAATTAGGCATAGTTGTAGAGTTACTATTAAAACTTTGACGAAAAGTTACTTAAAAAAAATAACTTAATTATTATGTAAAATATAATTATATTGTTTTTGTTCGTGTCATTTTCATACAAAAATAGTCGTCTCACTGTATATATATATTTTTTATGTGTAAGCACACACTCATCATATATGATACAAACTAATATTCACTATATACTTTTATATAAATAATTAAAATTAGTAGTGACGTAATAACAATATAAAATAATTTTATATTGTCATTTAATTATATATTATTATTAATATAATTATTATAAAAATAAAAAAACTTGTGGATACGATAATTTGTGTTTGAAAAAATATGTAATATAATTAATTTTCTATAACTATTAAGTTAAAATGAATTCATGGCTTTTATATATATATATATATATATATATATATATATATATATATATATATATATATATATATATATATATATATATATATATATATATATATATATATATATATGTTAAAGATGACTAACCAGATGTGCAATAACATCACAGTCACTTCCAGTTCGGAACTTGTGATTAGGAAGCTGTCTCCTAAGGTCTTCATGGTTGTAAATCTCTCCATTTACCTGTTTTGGAGTTATGACGTTTATCGTCAATCATGATTTATGTCCATTAAATTAGCAAAATAAGGTACAAAAAATAATAAGTGAAAAAAACAAGAGGGTTGGGAAGGGATTGGCATAGAAGATTCCAGTTAGTTTTGCTGGATAGTGAAAATTGGCAATATCATAATAACACGAAAGAGATAAAAACAGTGTCGTATACAAGTATTATTGTTGAGCTTATGGCCTACCGTTACAATGACGGATTTGTCTTCGTTAAAGAGAGGTTGATCCCCAGAAGCAGGATCAACTATGGCTAACCGTTGATGTGCCAAATAGCAGTCACCATGTTGGTGGAGCCCACTCCAGTCAGGCCCACGGTGCTTCAATCTGTGACGTCAACCACCACAAACCAAATTCAATAATATGCTAATTAATCTTTTTTTTTTAAAAAAAAATTATGTAACTTATCCCTTATCCGAACTATTTAATATTCAAATATATTCGTATGGTTTTCAGAAGATAATAACCAGAATTCAAGAAAATTTAACAATAAATATGTAAATTTATTCGTAAATTAATATGTATATGACTTTATTAATTTTTAAAAATTATAACAAAAATCATTTATAATTAATTGATAATATAAAATTTTTATTCATAAAACATACAATTTTAAATGTACGTTTTCTTTTCTATATATTTTTAATTTCTCACAGATATTTTTTAAAACAAAAGCTCAGACTTTGTTCGCTTACGCCTACGTAGTCTTATGTTAGACTCAAACTCTTGGTGTAACAAAAAAACATAAGAAAAATCACTTTCATTAAATTAAATCGGATAATTCTACGCCCAATTAACCCCTTTTTAATTATTTGATTTTCAATAGTCATCCATTTTGGACGTTCCCACTAAATATTACCAATAATTGGTTGTCAACGTGGACCCCATGTATACCTCACTTCTTTCTCCTATTCATAAACAATAAGTGATTTTAGAATATATTTTACTTCATAATTGCGCACTTATCTAATCAAACCCATGTATCCAAAATCTGACTGATGGACAGAGTCCCAGTGCAAAGAGCAATTGTGATTTCAAACTCCACCATAATTAATTCATTCCCCAAACTATTTGACGGTTGAAACTAGGAAATTAATTTCATCACCTAGGTCCCATATTTATTCTTTATGTTAGTCTAAATACGTTTTTTTTTTCTTTTAAACTATTTCTTCAAATTTAAACGTCACAAATCATACACCGACTCTATATGACAAAACCCTGCCCAATAGAGTGGTGCCATGTTATCTTTAATCAATCACTCCAATAAGGAATTTGCTAGTGCTGGTCCTGGCAATTCATCATCATGAACTTGTAATCCAAAACACACAAATTAAGCTCTGGACAGAAGTAACAAGTTAATAAAACAAAACTATGATATTAAGGTTGCTTTGTCTAAAATAACCGACAGGTAACGTTGTTTCACGACCGAAAATAATGTGTCAATCATTAATTAGGAAAAGTAAAAAAAAGTATGCAAGAATAACTTTTTTAAAAAGTTATATCGATAATAACGTATTATTAAGTGACAATGTAAGAATATAGTTTTATATTAATAATAAATAAAAGTTAAACGTAATTAAGAATTAGGAATTGTAAATATATAGAAGAAAAATGATTGCCTGCGAGAGAGCTCTAGGACACGGACTCTTTTGGCTCGAGAGTCATCAGAACAACCAAGAACAGCAAGAATACCACACATTGTGATATATGTTTATGGAATCAAATAGATAGAGCTTAAAGAAATGAGAAGAAGAAAAAGAAAGGAGAAGAGAAAGAAGAAGAACAACACCACGTATGATGGATGAAGTTGAAGGGCAAAGCAATTTGGTATACACAACGCTTCCCAAAGACACGTATTTATATGCATAATAATATGAATAATATATTAATGATAAGACTCCACCAAGTGGAAACGCTGTCGTTTTCCTTTGGTTCAGTGTGCTGTTACCGTCCACTGGCTAGACCGGACACTAGACACCGAACCTATAATTCCTTCCTCTTATACTGCGCCACGTGGTCGAACATGGTTCCTTGTTGGGATCCTTTTTTTAAAAAAAAAATCTTACGTAATCTATAACATTTTATAATAAAAATACTTTTTTTAGTTTTCTTATTTTTTCAAAATTATTTTATTTTTAACGGTTCTTAATTATTTATTTTATTTTTTAATCAGCACTTATTCTCTCTTTCTTTTTATTTTATAAAAAACGTAGAGACATCTTCTTATATATTTAATATTATTTGTTTGTTTTGATTTTATTTGTATATGTAATATAGTTAATACTTTTTGTTTGTTTTTGTGTTCACACTTTTACCCAAGTACAGGTTGATCCCGCTTTGGAACTTGCTGTGTCTCCAACAAATATTTTCTGGATTTTGTATTTTTTTGAATAAGGAAAATGACTAAATTACTATTTAGTCTCAGAAACTGGGGATGTTGTCATAATAGTTTTGAAAATTAAAAATATTAAATAAATCTATAAAATAAATATCTGTTATTAATGTTATTAACATTAGTCATGTTATTAATTCTATTAAGGACTATATTTATAATAAATTATAAAATTTAAGAATTACAAGGATAGTAGATTATATGTACTATAAACTAAAATTATAATAATTTTAATTTAGTTATTTGTTTGATATTTTTTAACTCCAAAAACTATTATAATACTGTTTTAAATTTTAACTAAAATGATAATTTAATGAAAATAGACACAATTATAAATTGTAGTACTAGTAGTTTATTAAATGATATATTTGAAATAAAATTAACTTAAATATACTTGTACCGTGTTTTTATATTATAATTTAATTACGAATTATCAATAAAATTATTATTTTTAATAAATACTTAGAAAATTACATCTAAAATAAATTTTAATTAGTTTATAATATAAAAAATTATATTAAACAATGGTGCATAAAAATTAAACTTTATTTAAAATAAAAAACATTAAAATTCCGTCTACTAACTACTCTTTACAATTTGTAGATGTGAGTATTATTTTTAGGATATAAATTTTTTGGATCGTCACATGTACTTACAAAGTTGACCTATATATTAATCCTAAAAATCGTCATACTCGATAACTTAGAGAACTAATTTAAAGTAAAATTAATTAAAAACTTTTTAAAATGAAAATATTAAAATATTTTTTTGGTGCATAAAAAATATTAACATATGAAAATATGTTTCTATCTTTTTTGTTATTGATATTATTAAAATCAGGATGATGTGTCAGTGTGTTAAAATAGAGAGAGCCAACAGATCAATGGACTTGATGAAATATATAAAGTAATCTAATAAAAAAATTAACTTAACCTCGGGTGACTTAGCCAACAGTAAAATTAATTAATTTTTTTATTGCTTCTTTAATACATGCTTCCTGGACAATTAATCTTCTAAATTAGATCATTGTTTTCTTATTTTTTATTCTCAATATTTTATTAAATGCAAGAAAATAATTAATTATATATGTCATGTGGGGGAAAATAGTATACACTTTTTTTTTAAAGCAAAACAATATTATTAATAGTAAGGAAAGGTGAGACCTAAGCCCTAAGAATCGAAAAATAGTGTACGCTCTTAAAAAGACTGATTTTTTTTTCCAACACTAGACACAATGAAATAGGTCAATTTGTAAAACCTAGAGCCTCTATATCGGTTACTTTAATTATTAAGTTCCGTAAGTTTATATAAACATTATTTTAAAACAAGCATTCATATATATATAATTGCTCTTTTTGTTCTAATACATTTTTTCTTTTTTAGAGTAACAATTGGAATTTTTTCTTAACATAATATAAAACAATTAAATTTTATCATTTTTTTAAGGTTAAACTTTATAAAAAAAATAAGAAATTTATAAGTTTATGTAAACATTATTTTAAAACAAGCATTCATATATATATATATATATAATTACTATTTTTGTTCTAATATAATTCTTTTTTTCTTTTTTGGAGTAACAATTGGATTTTTTTCTTAACATAATATAAAACAATTAAAATTTTATCATTTTTTGAAGGTTAACTCTTATAAAAAAAATAAGAAATTTATATATTATTGTAATTTGGTGGTTTTAATTTAGAATTTATCTTTATAATAATTTCTTAAATTATATTTATTTTCCTTTGCATTATTAGTTTGTTTAAATAAGTTTTCCATATTTTATTATAAAATATTGAAGTTTTGAATTTGTGTGGAGGATGAAATAGTTAAATTGATAAGGTTACCAACCCTTCAGATTTATTTAATTTTGATAAAATATCGATAAGAAAAACATATTAAGTATTTTGAATGGTGAGATATGTACATATGTACTTTCCAGAGCTATTTTCATATAACTTATAAATTTAGGAGGTTCACAATTCACATTTTCTCAACAAATCCACAATATCGTCGACTTCTTAATTTTGACTTTAGAAAAATTATTATGTGTGTATTAGTATTGAATATTTGTTAATTGTTTTTTTTTACGTAATAGTTTGAGCTTTTAAGTCTCTAACTGAAACTTGAATGATTCAAACTAAAAAAAATTATAATCTTTACAATATGTTAATGATTTGACGTTAAATTTTATTAGTGTAAATTTATTATTAAAATATTTTTTAAAATATAAATCAGTTAACTTTAAAATATTTATAGTAAAAAACAAAAAATTATTATATATATACTTTAATGACAAGAATAAGATGCATAGAATAATGGTAAAAAAAGGAAAAAAACAAACAAATAAAACAACAAAATTTTCTCCTTCTTGCTGTCATTTTCTCCTCACTTAAAAAAAACAAATTTGACATTATTTTCTTGTAAATATGTTCTTTCTTTTGTACTTTCATATTGTTTTAAACAAAAAGAAATACATTAAAAATTATGTTTTCTTCTTTAGTTATTAATTTTTTCTTTACAGTTTTTCATGTTTCAAACAAAGCGCTAATGATTTAAGCCCTGAGAGAGTTAACTTATAATATTATACTTAATCTAATAAAAAAATTATAAGTGGAATGGACATCTATAAAATAAATTTAAAATATTATTTAATAAATAACAAATCGAACTTTGGTCCTAGAAATGATTAGCTTTCATAATATATTAAAACTTCTTGATCGATACACTATCAGTTTAATGCTTTCCTGACGTGGCTTTGATGAGTGACTTCAATGTCACATGCAAATTCCGACCGAATGAAATGATGATCTTAAATAAATATATATAGATAATAACTCAATGGTGATAAATAATCGGTGGTAAGATTATATATATATATATAAAATAAAAGTAAATCAATTTATCATTTTAAATTGTGATGCAATGATTGTGCAATTATCATATATTTTCTTTGAAGAAAATGTGTTTAATAAAATAATTTTATTGTAATATTTTATAAAAAGGCATTTTTTAAAAAAATATGATAAAAGTTAATAAATTTATTATATACAGTAATTTATAATTAAATAATAATATAAAATTAGTTTATATTGTTAATATATATTTTTTTCTCATATATAGAACATGATTCAAATGAAAAATTAAAAAAATAACAAATTTTAATTACAATCTTTAAATTATAATTAAAAAAATATGATTAAAATTAAAAATAAATTAAATATCTCTTATGAAATAACTATTAATGTCCTTCTCTTCCACCATCATTATCATCACAGTTGTTCTTACACCACCTAAGCGGTGATGGAGGCAACAACATTCAAAGTCGTCTTAAGATTAAAACTAAACTTTAAGTTTTAGGTTAACCAACAAAAGAATAGCTTTTTTATATAAAGCAAAAAAAATCACATTTGACAAAGCCCAACATATAACTCTCATCTAAAAAAAAAAAAAAGTTTCCCTAAAAATTGATTTAGGCCTCATCCATAGTTGGATTAACATTTCATAAGAGATGTTTAATTAAATTTTCATCTCCACCGCAATTTTTTCTAAATGTGAGTTAAGGATTGTGATTAAAAGTTTCATTATAAAAGTTTCTCAATTAAAACACCATTTTTATTATGTATATTTAGAGAGAATGACTCTTGTGAAAATATTTGTTTATATGAGAATATAAAAATAAACAATATCAACTATTAGATTAAGATTAAATATAAAGTAATAGATCGTTAAGATCAAAATTATAAACACATATTATGAGACCACCAATATCATTGTCAGTGCCTCTACTATTGTTGTCTCTCATCATTGTTGTTATTTCTACTATCATTGTTGTCCCTGTTATCTCTTCCTCGAGCCCACTGCAGTGGTAACAGTGATGGTGATGGAGGCAACAACAATGATGGTGGGATGTTGGTAGTGGTGGTAGTAGTAACCACGATAATGATGGTGGTAACGATAATTGTAAGTATAGTGCAACATTGATGATAATATTTATAATTAAGTTCTAATCTTAGTGGTCTATTTTTAATTTTGATACAATAATTTTTTTTTTCATATTCTCACATAAGCAAATGTTCTGTAACATAATCGCTCTTTGTATGTCAAAACATTTGCTTATGTTATAACACAAGAACAAATAATAATAACTATTGAATCAAGATTAAAAATAATATACCACTAAAATTAAAACTCAATTATAAACATCTCTTATAAGTCAACTAATGCCATTATAGTTGGGGGCAAAAATGTTAGCAATTATAAATGAGTTGAAAGAGATTCACTTACTTTAATAGTAACTTTAAAAATATTATTTTTCATCATCATCCTTTATTTTCTTTTAATTTAACAATTATAAATGAATTAATTAGAACTATTAGATTACAAAAATAAAAGATAAAGAGTGACTTATCTAAAGTTACTCCTAAAATAAGTATATATATATATATATATATATATATATATATATATATATATATATATATATATATATATATATATATATATATATATATATATATATATATATATATATCAAATAAATTAAATGACATCGGTATAACTTACACCAACTATTACACCATTCAATAATTTCATATAGAATATGAATTTTAACAATCAAACTGTTGAATTGAAACTTTATATTATCTTGATTGTTTGTGTCAAATTTTATTAAGGTTAAACAAAAATAAGAAGGTAATCAAATTATTCATATTTTAGTATATTTTGAAATGTATATATTGTGTTAATTTTGATCGATATGAATGAGGTATTAAATAATTTTATATTAATATAAAAATTTATATATATGATTTATGTAAATAAAACTTTAATTCAACGATTGGACCAATAAAATTTGCACTATATTTTGTTGTGATAATTGGTATAAGGTACACTGATGTCATTTAGTTCCTTAAATTTGGATCAATTTTGTATTTTGTTTCTCAAATTTAAAATTATTTTTTTAGTCCCTATACTTTTTTAAATAGTTAATTTGAGTTTATCACTTTACGAAACAAGCAAGGTACAACTCATCATCTATCACATCTATAGTCAAAAAATAAATAACATTGTTAACTTTAAAATTTTTCCTCCAATATATTTCAAAATTTCAACTATACAGATAAATAGGCATGAGAATAAGTCAGACCATCGATAAGAGCTTATGACCTAACCTATTAAAAACCTAGTCTACTTATAGCCTGACGTAGCCTCTTTAGTAAAGAAAGTTAGGTTTAGACTTTTGAAAAAGTTTATCTATTTAAATAGGTTAGGTCGGTCCGGACTTATAAAAAAGTCTATTAAATTTAAAAGGTCATTTTATTTATCTCTCACTGTAAGTAAAATTTAATATAATATTATATTTATATATTTAATATCTTAATATTCTCGTACTAAAATAAAATATTATTTTATAAAAACATTATTGTTGCTAGTCTATTTAAAAATAAGTAATGATTTATTTAAAGATAGGTGTACTAGTTTATTTAACTTGTTGGCTTATTTAAAAACTAGTTTTATTGATTTATTTAAAAGTTTTAATATAAAATAGATTTTTAAGTAGACTAATAACAATATTTTAAAAAAAATTATGTGAAACCTTAAAAAAAGTCTTCAATAAATAGTAGAGTTTTAAAAAACATATTAGACATATTTACACACACGCATATACACTACTCATCTTTATAGCATTTGATGTTTTTAACACATATCCGTACCTTTATAACATTTAATATTTTTATTAATTTGATCAAGTATACAAAATTTCACATACACATACCTTTATAACTTTTTCTTGAATGCAAATTTAACTAATCCACACATATATATCTTTATAATTTTTTTTAATACAAATTTAACTAATTCAACCATTGAATTTGATGTTTTTATTAATTTGATCAAGCATATAAAATTTCATATAATTCAAAAATTATTTGATAATTCATCATATCACCTTATTTTAACATATAATATAATTGATATTCAAAATATATGTGAATATTTATTGTTAAATAACATATTTAGAAAACTCTATATTTTGATATATATGAACATGAAAATAATATCATATAATTCAATAGTTAAATTGATTAAATTTATATTTTATAAAAAATATCAAATATCTCAATATATCTTAGTATATACACAAAAGTTGTGTACAATTAATAAAGATTAGACTTATATTTTGTAAGAATGTAAATTCGAATTTCGTTGTTAATGTAAAAATTTTGTTAATGAGTAATTTGTAAGTATTTTTTTTTTTAGTATTTATTGAATTTTTAAGATTGTCATGTTCTTAATAAGTACATGAGAACTAACTCATCTAAATTTTTTTCTGAAAAAAATATATACTAATATACAAACTCTTCATAATTCTTTTTAAATAAAAACAAATAAAACATTTAAAAAACATGAACACAATCTTCCAGAAAATATCTAAAATACTATAAAAAAAAGTTATTATTGTCTACAATATTATAATTTAAAATACAGTTGAGATATTATAAAATATTTTTCATGGCATGAGACGTGGGAAGGCTGTAAAGATGTGAAATAGTTTTGGATTATCATCATGTGACGACAATCGAAATGGTAACAAAGACATGTGTCTCTTAAATTTTCTTATAATTTATTTTTTAATATTATTTATTATTTATTTATTAAAATTTTAATATTTATTTATTACCACGTAGAAACTTCCTGATTGATTTGTAAGAGATATGATTAACCGACCAACAATAACAATTATTCAAGATTCCTAGGGCAATAGGTTTACGTGTGACTTTGAGTGGGAATTGTTTCCAATTGATGTATACCTCACAGGTCTATAAAATGAATTTAATTTTTTCCGCAAATTAATTGAAATCAGACTTTGCTATTGGCTTAGAAATCCACGGTGAAAATACTGCGACAATTTATGCCACATTCTGGAGGGATTGGTGGAACAATTATACAATTAATTTCAAGATAACATTATTAACTAATAAAATTTCTCCTATTAAACTAAAATTAAAATTAGTATCAGTTGAAACATATATTACCCATTTTTACTGTATTAGTATTAATTAGTATAACAAAAAGTTGTATATGGAATTAATGTATAAGTTTTTTCTTTAGTTAGCTTTTTAATTTCTAATTCCTTTTTTAATTCCCTTAGATATTTTAACATAAATTATAATTATTATACTAGTTCTAAAAAATCTTATATTTTTTTAATAACTTTTTAATGATTTTACTAATTAAATTGAAAATATTTGTAACTTTATATCATTTTGCCTTCAAATATTTATCCGTGGAACGCATGATCCAATACTAATATTATAACAAATACAACATGATAAAATATAATATAATATAGCACCCTTTCTGAAATCCACACACATATCAGTCACAGAAATAAATGAAAGGTACACACTTAATCTAATGTTTTGTTCAATATTTTTTCGGATTTAGCTAGGGTGTAACACACTATCCAATACTAATATTATAACAAATATAATATGATAAAATATAATAATATTGCGCCCTTTCTGAAATCCACACACATATATGTCTGTCATAAAAATGAATAAAAGGAAACACTTATTTTAATAATTTTTCTTTATCTCAGACATTTAATCGTGGGATCCATGATATATATAAATTATATAACTAAACAAATGGAATTTACAGATCATCATCTTTTATAAGCTTATCAAAATATCACATGCAGCTCAGACACATATTCCAACTATTCTGTGAGATCTTCCAAACTATTATTTGAGATCTTATCCGATATCTGAATCTAGCTTTTTGCTATTCATTGTATGTTTGCCGCGTTTCCATGTCGGAAAGGATAATTATCTTAACTAATGTGCATTCATCTTCTTCTCTTTCCAATAATAATAATACTAAAAGGAACTAATACCAGAAACAAACAATGTAGTTAAGTTTTGGACTTGCACACATAGGTCCCTTCATCAATTAAAAGAGCACAACGCTTATCTTCATAGCTGTTACACAAGCTTTGTAAACTTTAATTAATATTAATTAGATCCATTAATTTAATTTAATGAAACAATCATGTACATATTATGATTGCCACAGTTATAACTAATTACTCTTTTATGACATAAAACCACTTCTATGATTAATTCGTATATTTTTAATTGAATCAAATATAAGTTTGTACATAACTTAAATAGTTAATGATTTTACACTTTTCATCATTTATTTTATATATATCGTGCTATCTGCCTCTTCTTTTTTTCGTATTAGAAAAGATAAATATACATTTGTGTCAACGTAAAATAAAAAAAAATTAATGAGTTACACAAATTCATCATTACAATTAAATTTAATTTTTTTTTTAATTTAGGGTTTCATAACGGCTATACATTTGACATATCACATGTGTGGGGTCTATGCAAGACATCTCATGATCAAGGAGAATTTGTCATATATAAACTCAAGTGAGTTCAATTAGTTTTTGTGACTTTTAGACAGCTCTTAGGGTTCATTTCCCTCTCATGTGGCAGTTAATCTATATATAAGTTTGAGGCCCTCATTTATAGTGACTTTTGGGTAACTAGGGAGGTCATAATTGATTGACATGTATTAATTCGCGTTCTGTTTTCATGGTGATGAGAAATTAAAGAAAAATCAGACTTTGTGTTTCCAAAACCCCGCAAGGTCCTTATCCATATATAGAAAGAAATCATCGTTTCTTTCTACAGTAAGATGGAAAACATCGCTTCACATGCAATCTCGTTCTTTTGCGTCCATTTCTGAGTGACTTTTAGAGGTTATATAGAGTTCTTTTCGTACGTGATGACAATTTATCGTGGTTTACTCCTTCCAAGTTTTGTTTATGACTTTTGGTATCTACGTTAGGTCGCTCTTCTTTTTTTTCTCCAATTTTTTTTATTTAATTTTTGTTATTTCTCAATCCACATGAGTGAAAGGTCTGATTGATAAGGACTTCCCCAACTCCATAATTTTTTCCCCTCATGTGTATTAATATATTGTTGTATTTCGCTCTCTAATCGATGTTTGACTGTTGGAAAGCGATATTAATTGACCATATTTTTAAAGTTTGTGTAATAAAACTAACTTATGAGTTAATTAATTGAATTGAGTGGTAATTACTGGCTAATAAATATAAAATAATATAAAACGAACTTAGTTAATTATTTAATTTTTAAATTCAAAAAAAATTAAAAGAGATTTCATAAAAATTAATAAGGATAAAAATAAAAAAATAGTCTCATAAACTAATTTATTTTTATGAGTTAGTTAAAATAATTTATAAAAATAAATAATAAGGTATTAAAATAATTTGGTTAAATTAGCTTATAAGGATTAAACAGACTTACCAAATACACTATTTTAATTTGCATCTTATATATTTTCATTGTTACAAATGTGAGTGGATGGATACAGTGTCATATCGTTTAGAGGAAAAAATATAAATAATACTTATAAAGATTAGACAATTATCATCTTATAAATTAATTTTGTAGAATTGAGTTACATCATAAATTTAAATTTAATAAGTAACACACTATAACTTTACTTCTGAGAATGTGTTGGAAAATTATCTTAATTGTAAACATTCTTAACTTGTCTTAAGTCAAGTTAAATAGAAAAGTGATATTTATTTTCTTTTATTTAGTTATTAATTTTTATTATTTTTAAAATAATATTTTACTATCTAATTAATTAATAGTTAATTATAATATTCTTTATCATACCTTATTTATAGTATTAATTTGTTTAATTCAGAGCATGGAATATTCCATTAGATTCTAAACAACTGAAATAGAATAACCAAACAAACTGAGAAACATGTTGTCATTCGTAGTTGTGTGCACATGAGCCATAAATTATGCTATAATATATTTTTATTCTCTTTATATACGACAATTTTAATGCTTGATCATCTATTAATTTAAAAGTTTACGAATAACTATTCTTATTGTTTCGTATATGGTACTTCTATTATATCCTTTTTAGAAATTCTACATATATGATCAATATCCTCCGTGGATTTAATGGATGTTGACGTGGACATTAGATTAAAAATAGAGGAATTAAAATTAAAATTTGTCAGAAGAATTAAAAAAAAGATCATTGTATTTACAGAGAATAAAATTACATATTATGAAACTTGTTCAGCATCAATACAAACTCATAAGCTCAACTATTATACATAATTTTCTTAACCTAAAAATTCATTAATTTCTAATGTACAATATAATTTTCTTCAATGTATAAACCCCACCTCTGAACAACCCATCAACCAGAATCCATCAACTTGAGATGTGATGGTGTTGTTAAATGTTGCTGTTGATGGGTTATTGGGTTATTCCAGGACCACGAAAACAAAGGTACATAAAAATTAATCATAAATATGCCAAAAATAATAATAATAATAATAATAATATCTATTACCTATTTAATCGGTAAAAATCAAATTCATTTCACACATACATAAGTTCAAATTTTATTATTGATATAAAAATCTTATAAATAAATAATTTATAAATACTTTTATAAGTACGCATAGAATTTTAAAGTTTATCTTAACTTTGACGAATCCTTGAAACTTAAACTCACTGAAACATAAAAAAATAAAAAAATAAAAAAAATGACCCTAGAATTGAGCACTAGTTTAGGCCGTCTCTTGCGGATCTTATAAGCAAGAAATGCATGAGAAGATCGGTGCTTGACAAGCACTTTCCTTTAAAGACCATGATTGACACAAGTTTTAATATTATAAAAAAAAAAATTCGTATAATTAAAGAAGGATTATTACAGATCCTATTTACATGTATTTTTTTTATGAAATAGTCATAAAATATAAAGATATTGAATTATTTATCAGACTCATTTAGTAAAAAATTTAGAGTTGCTGAATTAGATATAGGTAAGTTCCTTAAATTATAAAAAAAATATAAAAATAATCAATAATAGTAAAACTCATTTAAAAGTTTAAAAAACAAAAAAAAATAGTTATCACGATAGAGATGTTTAAACAATGATTTACAGAGGCTGTGGCTAAGACGATTTTGAGGTGGAACTTGTTACGGGATGATTATGGAGGTTTTGGTGATTTGATTGAAGGTTTGATATTAGGTTATGGTTTACGTAATGTATATTATTATGGTGTAATTATAATAATCGTTATATTTATAATTATAGTAATTAGTATATCTATAATTACAGGATTTAGAATAATTTTAGATATTATAATTATTTTAAATTAGGTAAGTTGTTATCAAATTTGTATGGATATCCAAATTGGTGAATAACTTTAGTGAACGAAAATCTCATGATCGACGTAATTGAAAGAATGAAGACAAAAGGGATGGTAAAGCCGCAATAATGGTGTCACCTACTTCCGTGTCGCCATCCATTATCCTGACTTCAACACCAATAACAATTGTCCTACTGGTTCCAACTCTGATTTATAGCAAAATACTCAATCATTAGGTAATGTTAGACTTACTTTTATGAGTGTTGATATTATCAAATACATTGAATGAATTATCAATTTAGGTGCTACTAATCACATGACGTTTGATTAATCTCTCTTGCATAGTACAAGTAAAACTCATCTTACACATGTATCTAATGTTAATGGCATGCCTTCTCTAGTGACTAGTGTTGGCACAGTCATGTTGATACCTTCATTATCATTAGAACACACTTTACTTATTCTCTCTCTCTCTCTCTAATAATCTCTTATTTGTGTCACAAGTAACTGAACAATTAAATTGTCTAGTATTAGTGTATCCTCAATTTTGTCTTCTTCAAGATCTCAGCAACAAGGAGATTATTGGGCATGTACTAAGAGGAAGGGATTCTATTATGTGGATGATATTTGCTCCAACAATGCGTTAACTAATCAAAGCTCTATATATACTAAGAAACATCAAATATGGATGTGACATCGTCGCTTTGGTCATGCATCTTTTGGGCATCAATGCGTTAACTAATCAAAGCTCTTTATATACTAAGAAACATCAAATATGGATGTGACATCATCGCTTTGGTCATGCATCTTTTGGGTATATCAAGCATTTGCTTCCATCCTTATTTTTGGACTGTAACCCTTTGGATTTTCATTGTGATGTATGTACGCTAGCTAAAAGTCATCGTGCGAACTACCCTTTAAGTTTTAATATGACAACAGAGAATTTTACTTTGATACATTCTAATGTATGGGGTCCTGCACTTATTCCTACTTTGTCTGGATATCGTTGGTTTATTATCTTTGTTGATGATTGTAGTTGCGTGACTTGGTTCTATTTGATGACTAATAAAAGTGATGTGTATGAATGCTTCCTCTCCTTTCATAAGATGATATAAACACAATTTTCTACCAAGGTGAAAGTGCTTAGGTCTAATAATGGCGATGAGTTTGTTAGTCAAACATTACAATCTTATTTTTAGGATCATGGTATTATTCACGAAACATGCTCGTATACACCTCAAGAAAATGGTGTGGCTGAAAGAAAAAATTAGCATATCCTTAAGATTATGCGTGCATGCCTGATTGATGCTCATATGTCATCTACATCTTGGGGAGATTCTATTTTGTACGCAGTTTACCTTATGAATCGGGTATCTAGTAGCGTTCTCAAATTTAAAACACCTTTAGAAAAACTCTTTGCTTATGTTAATATACCTTCAAACTTAACATTAAAACCACAAGTTTTTGGTTGTGTTACGTTTGGTCACCTTCATAAACATCAACAGACCAAGCTTGATCATTGTGCCTTAAAATGTGTGTTTGTTGGGTATCTTCCTCATAAGAAGGGTTACAAGTGTTATCATCCACCTACTAAGTAGTTTTATGTGACTATGGATGTTACTTTCTCTAAATCAGAAATGTACTTCTCATCACACTCATTAACTTCCACTATTTAGAGGGAGACATATTCTGAAGAGATGAATTGGATGGTTGTCCTTCCTAATATTGTGATGACTAATAAAAATCCTTCTAACATGGGCACAAGCTCTGCCCGAGAGTTATTTGTTAATATAGGTTCTACATCTCAATGTGATACTATCACCAACCCATCCACCAACTCATTGCTGATATAGCTGATATTTTGACCAAAGCGGTTGCCAGTCGAGTCTTCCATTACTCTCTTAGCAAGTTAGGCATGAGTAATATCTATACTTCACCATGAGGAGGAGTGTTGGCTTGAGTCATGCATATAATTATGGTGATTAACATATATGTAATTATAGTAATTAGTATATCTATAATTACAGAATTGTTGACATGAGTCATGCATATAATTATGGTGTAATTATAGTAATTGTCATAACTATAATTATAGTAATTAGTATATCTATAATTACAAATTCAAAACCTTTTTAGAGATTATAATTATACTTAAATTAGGTAAGTTGTTATCAAATTTGTATATATATATTGTCTCTTTTAAAGAAAAAATAAAATAACTCAATTTTTATCCTATTTTGAGTATTATTATTTCTAAATACTTGATTTTTCTTTTATTTCACTTGTATCTATTTTCTAATATTTTTCACCTCATTTCTCATCACATCATTTATTAAAACTATAAAAAAAAATCCCTCAATCACTCTCTTCCTTCTATTCAGAGGACAAATACGTGAAGTGAGAAGGATCGAGTGGTCGTACAGGTAATTTTAAAATAATTTTTACATCAAATATAAAATAACTAATATAAAAATATTTTTACATTGATTTTTTTATAAATAATATAAAAACTTATATCAGTTATAAAAAATAATTGATATAAAAAATTACTATATTTACAAAAATATCATAATATTTTTATTTATTCTTAATGACAATCTTTATACCGTAGCCGGAGGATAATTAGTTGGTTAAATTATATCAGAGAGAGAGTAAAACCTTTCTCCTCTTTCATATTACACATGAATGAAAGTTTAGCATTCTTTCATTTCCTTTGCTCTTGAGTTTCAGATTTTGTAATATTTTTTAGTAACTAAATCCAAATTTTGGCTTCCATGCAGGTTTGAGTAGTGATACTTTATTAAATAATATACCATTAATTTGGTCTCTTTTGTACGTTTAAGTCTCTAATTAACTTAGAAATGATCCCCAATACTCGATTTGTACTTTGCACAACTCATATTAACATATATTAAAACAATCTTCAAATTTGAGCTGCTAGAAGATGACTTGGAGCGGTCTAAAGACGCATGGATTAGTGATTTCAAAGCTCAAGTTCTCCAAGAAAATAGTTTTTAGTTGGGTTACTAGCAAAATGTTGCCAAGACAAAATGGATAAGCTTTAAGTATGTGAGATATACGTGGCTTTAGTACATATGCACGTGGGTTCTTCGGTGTCATGCCTCAGCCAGGTCCAAGCAAGCAATAATAGGAGCAATAATAGCAAGCCTAGCTTCCTTTTATTGATGTAAGTTCGGTTTCTTTTCATTCCATTCAATTCCCTTTTACACAAATATTGAATAAGCTTATCCATCTTTTGTCATCCTTAGGCACATGAAGGACAAAGAGGGTACCACAAACGGACCAATAAGTTCGGTTTGTCTCTCCCCATTAGAATGCAGCTCGTGTCATTTCCTGATCGGAGGACATTCAGTTCACACAGAAATTATTTTTGTACAATAGTTATATACAAAATTTATATAATTTTGAAAGATATCAGTTAAAAAGAAAAAAAAAATGAGATAAAATAGATTATGTGATCAAGAGAGATAAAGATAATTAATATTATAGAAAGTTTATAAAAATATGTGATAAGAATAATATCACTCGAGTAATTGATAAATTTAAGCTAATCATATATATACAGTATTTGCCTAATTTTAGACTTTTGCCTAATTTTAGGTATAGATAAAATCGTACTAGAGAAGAATCATCACATATTCAATAAGGTGAGAATCGTGAGAGGAATATGAAATGAAAAAAAAAAGCAATAGTATACGGAAATAAATTAATAATAACTTTTCCTAATCTTAATATTTAATATACGAGGCTATTAAACTGAAACTAAACTTACTTATTTGAGTAATTCATCATTTTAATTATAAATATATTCTTAAAAAATGAAACTCAACATAGATAAAAAAAATAAAGATTTAATTGTTTCATATGATTAACCATAGACAATGGAGGCAATACTTCACTTGTAAGTATATTTATAGACACATTTTTTTATGTTGCGTTTTTAGACAACATTTGCTAGCAACATAAAGGTCACTCTCTTCACTAATAATTGGACTCAATTGACATTAAGTGAATCAATACACTATCTAACTCATTTTCTTTACTCAATCAGTACCTATAAAACATCAATGGGTTGTCTCTACTCTTAAGGTATGCACTCTTCTCAAAGCAATTTTATCACCCCATTACGCTCAAATGTTACTTGAGCATAAAAATGCTTACAAGAGGTCACCCTTATTGCATGATCAAACAAAGATCTCCACTGCTACCAAGCTACTAAAGAACCCTCAAGTTGACATTTGTCGACTCAATCAATCTATGACATTTAGAATATTGTACAACTTCATCTTGTATTATATATTTCTATGTATTAAATTTCTCCTTCCAAAACTCCTACCCTAATCATTCTTCTCAATTATCTAACTAATCTTTCAATTATATATTTAACTAATTGTATCCATCTACGTTCCAATATAGACAAATCAATTCCTACATATCACATGCAATCAAAACAACAATATACACATGTCAACGACTATGTACATATGACATGATTTGTACCAATCTCAAATTCAATTAATGCTAATTGTTTTTCTTAATTAATAAGAAATGTAACTACCTACCTACCTAATTATATCTATTTCATTCATTTTCTCATTATATAACACTAAGGCATCTTCATCCTTAATATATGCTCTTTCTTATGAGTTATTATATTATTATGTTAAGTCCAAAAGTTATTTCAACATTAAAGTGTTAACATATGATTACTTTATCGCATGATCAATCAAGAAAGTCTCTTCCACCACCAAATTGTTAAAGCATACTCGAATATATTGACACAAGTTGGTTCATCCATCTACACCATTCAATTAAAATAATAACAACGATAATAATAATGATTTATTATTTTACTAGAGAGTAATTATTTTAATTACCTCATTGATACGTGTAATTTCAATTTGAGATGTGATTTGTATTTTAAACAATTAGCACCATTACTAACTATCATTTGACCAACTTATATGTATGTTTAAAGTCTTGTTTAGATAAACATGTCAATAAATAATTATAAGATAGAAAAATAAGAAAATAAAATGAATTGAACTTCTCTCGTAAATTAAAATAAACTCATTTCCTTTAATTTTTATAGAAATTCTTCCATCTAACTTTTTCAAAAAGTTGTTAAGCATAAATTGATTTTAATTTATGAGAAACTCAATTTATTTTTCCTTCCTATTTTCTTCTTTTATAAATACTTATATAGAAGTATACCTACAAATAACTTTAAGTATATTTTTTAGTAGTTATTAGTATACACTACTGGAAATTTTAAAATCCATTACAAAATAATTAACTACAAAATTTTAAAATCAATAGTTATTTCGTAACTAATTTCTAGTAAAAATAATTAGTTACAAAATTACTATTATATTAGTGATAGCATGAAATAAGTAGTAAATTAGTTAAGAAAATAATCTTAATTAATTTGTAGTAAATTTTTAAAATTTGAAACTATTTTCTAACTAATTTGTAGTAATAAGAAATATAAATAAATATAATTTAAATTTAGCTAGGAAAAATAATATACTAAATTAATTAATAATTAATTAGTTAGGATTTAAGTACTAATTTAAATGATAACTAAAATTAATAACAAAATATAAAAAAATCTTGATATAACATTCAATTCTTTTTAAATATATTTCTACATCGCTAACGCATTACACACGATTAAAGTTAGCTACTCAACTTGCATTTAACAAATTAATAAAGTACATAGCATAAGAACTGCTTCCCCATCATTCATTCATACGAGTTGATAAAATAAAACACCAAACTATAGTTAAATCACTATTCAAAATTTGAAGAAAACATTTATTTGTGTCTAGTTTGTTTAAAAATCATATTAGCGAATCTCATTTCTTTATTTTAACTAATTTTCTCACTAAAATTCCATCTGTTATGTTATTTCTGTTTAAATTCGTTTGGTAATTTTTTGCTAATTTTAAAACATTATAATTTAAATATTTCATTATTAAAATTTTAATTTTATCGTGCAGTGAACTAATAATAATAATAATAATAATAATAATAATAATATAAAATAAACATTTTGTGCAAATATTTTTGTTAGAGAATTTTTTGTGCAAAATTTCAAAGTCCCCTATATCATCCTAAAAGTTAAATCTCAGCTAATTAAGTTGGATATAATATTAAATCGAATGAAATGATTTCATCGAGAATGAATATGTTTTGTTTTGCTAGGAAAGTCCCCTTTGGCATTGTGTGCTGGCAGCGTTAACTGGTGTTGGGAGTTTGGCCAGCAATTATAGTTGTGCCTATTATGTATCTTATTTGTTTTTTCATGTTTCTGGCATTCACATTTCAAAGATGATTTTATTGCCATCATCCTCTTTATTGATTGTGGTCTGTATCTTTCTTTCCAACATATAAAAAGCATCAACTTGTAAAATTATCTACTTATTTTATAGCTTTTTATATTGAATATATCGTGCTACGGTATATATAAATGATTTTTTTTACCCAATATGTTAAATCATCAATACGCATCCGTGAACATAACCTTGTCCTCTTGCCTAGTTAGCTTCAACAATTCATCATATGAAAATAAAAATATTTAATCCAAGCAATAAGACTATTTCCTAGCTTTCAATATGTTTGTAGTTCCAAATTTAAGGTTTGGTTTCTTTTTTTTCTTAAATAATTTATTCTCATTTGATTTGTCATTAAAAATCATCATTATTTACCTACAGTCCTATATATAGGGTAATTCAGAGTAATATTTGCGTGGCAATAGTTGCTATAGATATACAACTAATAAAAATTTAAAAATGATATTAATAAGTATATGTATGTATATGTTTTTAATTTAATTTTTAAAAATGAATATACATGTGAAGAAAAATAGTTCAAATCTTAGAGCAAACGGGTATAATTAATTCAAATAAAGAAGTAAAAATATAAATAGCTTAGATTTAGGGGAAAGTTAAAAAGATAATATATATATATATATACACACAAAATAGTAAATTTATCAAATAATATTGTTTTCATATGTCATAATTAAATATGGTACTAGAAGATTTACCCTACTTAATTAACAGACAATTTATTAAATAATGTGGCAATGCATTATTGAGTATAAATATCTTTTTATTTGAAGTGACGGGGTATTTTAATTTAAATACATAACAATTATGCAATGATTTAATATATTGTTTTTCTTTTTACTTATTTATTTTTCTAGAATGTTCTCTGCAGTGGGTGACAGAAAGTGGGGGATATGATAACGATGCAGTTGTTACAGACAAGAACAATAATGTTACATCTTACTTCATCAGCAACAAGAAACAATAACAAGGAGACACTGTTGTTTTACCTCTCCCCAAAAATAATAGTGCTTTGGTTTGAGGATATATATCGTCACTACCTTGAGATGCATGTGAAGAAAATAACAGCCATGGGATGCATAATTAATAAAGAGAAGGAAGAAGTCATGGTTTTCTTTCTATCGTGGAAATGCGAATGGAATCACGCTGGCCTTGAAAACGAAAGCAGAAGAAGGTGCCTTAATAAAATAGCTAGCGTGCGGCGACACGATGGAGTTGCGTGCGTGAGTGAGTAGCATGACATAAATGTTTCGAAAAAGACTCTCTAGTTTGGGTTGAATAATGTGTGGTTTTTGTTTCAAGTTCAACATGATGTTTGCTTTGTAAAATAGACAATGAATACTTTAGCTTATACGGGTGAAATTATTGGATTTTTAGGCTACACAATGGAAGTGAGATTGCGGGCCATTCTATGAAGTCAGTGATTTGGGTACAGGAGTAAGGTGACCACAACCCATCGTACCTTAGTTTGGTTTTTGTCTATTTTGTTCTTTCAGTTTCACACCCAAACAAAAAACAATCCTCCTTCTTTGCATAATCATAAAAAAAATCCGACTCACGAAGCATGTCACGAGAGACATAGTCTATTTTAAATTACTACGAGACTTGGCAACTTTTAGATGATGTGACAAAAATAAAGTCACTTCGGCAAAATGTTTCAAAATTACACTTTGTTAATTATTTCTAATTTTGCATCAATTTGATCAATTAAGCTACGTTGAAACCATTAAGTGTAGTCGTGTCTCACGGGAGTACACATTAGCACTTGTCATGTGATATAATGTATAAACATAACACGTCATAAGACATACAATGTGATGTGACATTCACAACAAAATTCTTAAAATAACACAAATAACATTTGTGGCATAATACACCTATGTGACTCTCGTGTGGCATTCATGTCACACAACTTACTTCGTTGCTATCACGTTCATTAGTGTCTCATATTGTAAATGTTGAGTGTTCCTTTGTTAAATAAATCAATACTTAGATAGTGTTAAGCTCAAATGATCGACTTTTTTTTTCTTTAAAACATGAGAATAAGGAGCTTTTGAAAAAGCTAATTGGAGAAGGATTTTGAGAGCGTGTGGAGTGTTTTTAGTTTTTTTATTTTGAATTTTGTATGCTTATATTTGTTGGATTATTTTTGGGCTCCCAATTATGAGGACAAAAGTCCAATACTCTCAAACCCATTAGGTGTCTCTTTATAAGAGAAGAATGAGTCAAATTTGAAGATTGAGAGAAAGTAAATTTCTTATTGAGAGAAAGTAAATTTCTTATAGAGAGAAAGAGTGAATTTGAGTGAGAGATACAGAAAATAACTCTTGTACTCTTAATTAATCATAGTGGATTAATTTCTTTGGTCTGGACGACTCGTGGTTTTTACTCCTCACGTTAAGGGAGTTTTTTCACGTTAAAAATATTTATCTCTCTTGTGTGATTCTTTTCATTGTTACTTTCATTTCCATTTGTGGTTACTCTTTAGGGATTTTTGCAAGTTAGGAGAATTTTTATCCGCTGCGTTGTGTCACTACATTGGTGGTGCCATGTTGGTGGTACTGTACTACCTTCCCATCATCAAAAGGGCGACTTTTACCCATCAGAGTGGTAGAATTCTTTGGTTTGAAGGGTGTTCTACTTGCGAGAATAATTGAGGGTAATACAAATAGAATGGTGAGTCTAAATGGCACTAATTATCACTTATGGAAAGGGAAGATGAAAGATTTATTATTTGTGAAGAAAATGCATCTTCCTATTTTTGCTGCTCAAAAGCCAGAATCTATGTCTAATGAAGAATGGGACTTTGAGCATCAACAGGTATGTGGTTTTATCCTACTTTTTGTGAATGGTAATGTTTATAATCACATTGCAAGTGAGATAGATGTAAAGACTTTGTGGGAGAAGATTGAATCCTTGTATGCCTCAAAGTGTAGGAATAACAAATTATTTTTGTTAAATTCTATTGTGAGTTTGAAGTTCAAGAAAGACACTTCACTATCAGATCACTTGAATGAATTTCAAGGGATTATTGATCAGATGTCAGGAATGGGCATCAAGTTTGAAGATGAGATTTTGGGATTACTACTCTTGAATTCTCTACCTGAATCTTGGGAGACTTTTAAGGTCTCTATCACAAATTCAACCCCTAATGATGTTGTATCTTTGCAAATGGTAAAGGGTAGCGTCCTTAACGAGGAGATGAGAAGAAAGACACAAGGTTCTTCATCTCAATCAATTTGAGGTACTTGTCATTGAAAATAGGGGGAGAAGTCAGAAAAAGGAAAGAGAAAAGAGGAGAAGTAAATTCAAGTCCAGATACAAGAATGTGGAGTGTCACTAGTGTCACAAAATAGGGCATATACAGAAGCATTGATTCTCGTGGAAAAAGGAGAACAAAGGCAAAAAGGATAAGTCAAAAGAGAAGGATGATGATCGTGTCACTACTGCTACAGGTGATGATCTTGTCATTCTTTGAGACTTTGAATCGGTTAATTTTGTATCCGATGAGAACATGTGAATTATTGATAGCGGTGCTACACTGCATGTTACACCAAGGAATGGTTCTTTACATCTTACACTATAGGTGATTTTGGAATGTTGAAGATGGGTAATGATGGTGTGACCAAGGTGATCGGTGTTGGTGATGTTTGCTTGCAAACCAACACAAGAATGCAGTTGATGCTTAGAGGAGTCAAACATGCTCCAAATGTTCATTTTAATTTGATATCTGTGCATATGCTTAATGATGATGGTTATGATAATCAGTTTGGTCATGGAAAATGGAAACTCACCAAAGGTAACTTGGTTGTGGCCAGAGGGGAGAAAATTTCTAAATTGTATTGGACAAAAGCTTTGGTTGCTAAAGATAGTGTGAATGCCATGGATATGGAGGCATCTTTGTGGCACCGAAGGCTTAGTCATATTAGTGAAAAATGGTTGACTTGTTTAGCCAAAAAGGACATGCTTCCAGGATTGAAGAATGCAGAGTTGGAGAAGTGTTCTCATTGCATGGCTGGTAAGCAGACTAGAGTATCCTTTAAGAAACATCCTCCCTCAAGGAAGTCAGAGTTGCTAGAATTGGTGCATTATGATGTTTGTGGCACATTGAAGGTAAAGTCATTTACTGGTGCACTTTATTTTGTTACTTTTATTGATGATTGTTCTAGGAAGCTCTGGGTCTATGTTTTGAAGACAAAGGACCAAGTGTTGGAGAAGTTCAAACAATTTCAGGCTTTGGTTGAGAGACAATCAAGCAAGAAGGTGAAATGTATTCGTTCTGACAATGGTGGTGAATATTGTGGACCATTTGATGTATATTGCAAGCAGCAGGGTATCAAACATGAAAAGACTCCTCCTAATACTCCTCAGTTGAATGGCTTAGCAGAGAGGATGAACAGGACATTGATTGAGAGAGTTAGGTGCATGCTTTCTAAAGCAAAGTTACCTAAGCATTTCTTGGGTGAGACACTTTACACAACAGTGCATGTTATTAATCTCAGTCCTACAGTTGCTTTGAATACTGAGGTGCCAAAATAGATTTGGTTTGGCAAAGATGTCAAGTATGATCATTTGCGAGTCTTCGGTTGTAAGGCCTTTGTGCATGTTCCAAATGATGAAAGATCCAAGTTGGATATAAAGACTAGGTAGTGTATCTTCATTGGGTATGATCATAATGAGTATGGTTACAGGATGTATGATCTTATTGAGAAGAAACTTGTCAGAAGCCGTGATGTGCAATTCATGCAAGATCAAACCATTGAAGACATTGATAAGGTAAAGAAGTCTATACCTCAGAAAGACAATAGTTTGTCTGAAATTGATCCAGTTCGGATGCTTGTACATGATCTGGATACTGCTAATAATAATGTTCAAAATGGTAAGCAACATAACTATGGTGATCAGCAACTTGGAAATGACTTTGATGTTCCTCTTGATGATGATGCTGAAGAGGAGCAAGAGATGTCACAAGATGAGAATCTGGGTGATGCTCCTGAATTGCCTCCAGTTCAACTCAGGAGGTCTAATAGGCAGAGACAATCATCTACAACTGATAAGTATGTGACCTTGACAGATGAAGAAGAACCTGAATGTTATCAAGAGTCCATGGTGAGTGAAGAAAGGCAAAAGGCTTGGCAATCTAAATTGTAGAAGTATGTTGCTTTGTCCACTACCAAGGCAAAGGTTGGTTTTGTTCAAGACGAACATTGGTTATTCTATGATAGTCAAAGTACAATTCATCTTGTTCCAAGAGGGAAGTTTGAAGCTTGCTGTGAGATCGCCAGACAGGCGATTACCTCCACATAGTTGTGAGGGGGAGATATGTTGGGTTATTTTTTGGCTCCCAACTATGTGGACAAAAGCTCAATACTCTCAAGCCTGTTAGGTGTCTCTTTATAAGAGGAGCAGAGGTCAGATTTGGAGATTGAGAGAGAGTGGATTTCTGGTAAAGAGAAAGAGTGAATTTTTCACACAGTGAGTGAGAGATACAGAAAATAACTTTTGTTCTCTTAATTAATCATAGTGGATTAATTTCTTTGGTCTAGACGACCCGTGTTTTTTACTCCTCACGTTGAGCGAGTTTTTCTACGTTAAAAATATTAGTCTCTCTTGTGTCATTCTTCTCATTGTTACTTTCATTTGCATTTGTGGTTACTCCTTAAAGATTCTTACAAGTTAGGAGAATTTTTATCCGTTGTGTTGTGTCACCACATTGGTGGTGCCGTACTACCTTCCCATCATCAAAATGGTGACTTTTCCATCAATATTTTGTTCTACTTTTTTATTATTTTATTATGTATCCATACTTTGTTGTATACTTATATTTTTATAATTTTTAAGTTTCTTTTTTTACTATGTGGTCCCCGACATAGTATAAAAGTTGCTTTCTTAATTATTTTGTATTTTTTATTATTACTTGATCTAATTGATTGTAATTAAATTTTTATTTTTATTTATTGAAAAAATATTATTTAATGACAATTAGTAGGTGTAAATAGATTGCATCAGACCACGAAATTTGAACTTGACTAACCCAACTCAATACAACAACATTTGAGTGGGTTGGGTTAGATCACCGAGTTGGTTTCGGTTTATTTTGATTAACCTAATTATAATTGAATTAAATATTAAGATCAATCTAATTTAACTCAATCATCTTATAATTACTAATAAAATTATAATTATTTATTGATAGTATTGGATTTGGACAATTAAAATTGTATTTTAATTTAGACATGTGTTGGAGTCTTTATTGATATGTCTAATTTTTTATTGTGTTTCAATTGTAGTGATATATTTGTGAATTATTTTAAATTTCTTATATTATATACATTGTCATTTTTAATTATGATATGATTATACATGATTATTGTTAGTTGTGCTTTTATATATTTGAATATCTTGATTTTAAATTACTAAAATTAATTAAGTATTTTATTTTTTATATTTTTAAATTTATTATTATTTTATTTAATTGATCCAATTATCCAATTTAACCCAACTCAATTAAAGTTAAGTTGAATTTGATTGGATTTGTTAACAAAAACAACAAACCCAACTCAAGTCACCAACACCTAATACTTAGAGTAAGTTAAACATTTTATCCTTTATAATCAATATTTAAATTTACTTGATTAATAATATATACTATTTGAAAATAAAAAATAAAATAAAATATTATTGAATTTGTTTTTATATTTTAAAATTAAAGTTTTTAAATATATGATTTTATTAATTTTATTATTATTAAAATATTTTATGTAAATTAAATTAATTTTAGTAATAATTTTTATTTCCATAAATTTAATTTTTATTGATGGGGTAATTATTTTTAAACAAAAATTAAATTTAGTATTTCTTACCAAATAAGTTTGATCTTAAAAGTGGCGGAAAAAACAAAAACTAACAACCAATTAAGTTCTTATTTTTTACGTTAAACTTGGAAGTAACTTTTAAATAAAACCTAACTTTTAAATAAAACAAAATGGGACAAACATACCTTTAATGATTCCAATTTAACTCGAGGGATTAAAACTATTGATGGAAAATAAATGATAATTAAAATTAGATAAAAAAAATTATAAGGACTAAATTAAAAATATATAATTTTATAGAAATTAAAAATATGTTCAACTTTTTTATAAAAATTATTTATTAATTCTTTAATTAGTATTCTCAAAACATTTTCCACGTATAATAGACTATTGTTTTTGTTTGATATATAAAAGACTATTTTGTTTGTGCTTAATTTTGATCATAGTGTGCTTGATTTTGATCATGATCAAATCTATTATTTGTGCTTTGACTATAATCATGATAATACCCTTGATTTGCACTAGATTTTGATCATAATGCAATTCTTTATTTATGCTTTGATTGTGATCCACATCAGACAGAGTATTTTCGTTAGTCACAAGATACAAAGTAATCTTGAAAAGGAATTTTGGGGTTTTATACAAAACCAAACCATGCACGTCACTACTCTTAATAATCTTGGATAATACATTAATACTAGATACACAAAATTTAGCCAATATTTAAGAAAATAAAAATAAAATATATTTATTAAATATATTGTTACACACTCTTATAAAAAAAATTCAACACATTTTAATATATTCTTATTAATAGTTGTTTTTCATTAGTATTCTTAAAAATTGTATTACAACTATATTTAATATATCATCTCAACTAGCTTTTACCCTTTTTTATTGATTAAAAATTTTGTTTGACCTTATAGTAATAGTCTTTGACAAATAAATTTTTTTAATAAATTTGTAATATATTTTTAGACACGACCTAATATGATATTTTTAAAATTTTAATTTTTATATTTATTTTTTATTTTTAAAATATTTTTTATTTGTTCTTTTTTACATACGATAATATTTAATTATTTTTTTCTTCCACTCATGAGATAAGGTTTATTATTTTTATGTTTTAATATAAGGAAGAGTTTATTATTATTACCATTTATTACCTAATATATTGATAATATACATGTATAATAAGTTTGTTTTATTTTTTTTATTTTTATTTTTTATAAAAAATATATTATATTTTATTTTAATTATTATATTATTTATATTATTTATTTTATTATTTTAATATTATATTTCAAGATATTGATACCAATAGATTATATGTTTATTTTATTTTTATATTATTTTTTAAAATATTTTTACATTACATTATTTATTTAATCATTATATTATTTATTTTATTATTTTTAACATTATACTTCAAGATATTTTAACCATTACACTAATTAATATAAAATAAAATTTTAATTTATATAAAAATATTACATAAATATACTTATTTATATCAATTTACATCTATAAATTTCTTCTATATATAATTTTATTAAACACTTATAATTTAATAAACTAATTTTTTTAGGTTATTTTTGTCAAACATATATTGTGTTTTGTTTTACTTGAAGATCATCTCAGAGTAAATGGTGTAATATATCATCTGTTTATTTTTTTAATATTACTTGGCGTATAATTTTAGAATTTAATTAAAATATATTAATAGAATAAAAAATTATATATTATCATTTAATTATATATCATCACATATAATACATTTATAAATTTTATAATAATTAATTTCAAAAGTATTTCAATAATAATTTATAATTGATTACTAATATCTTTTTACATTATCAACAGTTAAACTCATATATATATATAAGTTTTTGAGTCAAAGTAGATAATAATGAGGCTATTTTTGTCTTATATGCATTATAGACGAAATACAAGTTTAGTTTTTAGGGGTTATATTCAGGATGCACTATCTTTTATAATATTTTTCCGTGCATATTCATATATGCATTTTATCGATCCTGATGACATTTGCATCCTTGAAGAAAAGAAACGTAGCCTACGTTATTCTTTTAGATATTTTTATATTATATTATTTATTTTATTATTATATTATTTATAATATTTATTTTATTATTTTAAAATTATATTTGAAGATATTGATATTCATAAATTATGTTTATTTTTTTATATTTTTGAATATTTTTTATATTATAATGTCTATTTTACCATTATTTATTTATACTATTTATCTATTATTTTTATTATTATACCTCAACATTTTTTTATACAAATTCTTTTTGTATAAATATTTTAACGTATCTTAATCACTACACTAATAACATAAAATAAAATTAAAAATATATAAAAATATCATATATATTTCTTTTGGTGAAAATAAAAATATATTTATTTATGTAATTTCACATTTATTAGTTACTTTAATATATAATTTTTTTACTAAACACTTATAATTTGATAAGTTAACTAAATAACTTTCAACTATTGATTATTAGTATTTAGATACCAGTTAAATTTTCAATTAGTTTTACCAAATATAGTTGAGTGTTTAATAGAATTATATGTTGAAATAATTTATTTTCGTACTTTTTTTGATGATACCATGACTATGACAAAACTTGTTAAAAAGTTAGTTGAAAGCTCAAAAAAAGTTAGCTAACAATTGGGAAGCTAGTTGGTAATTAAAAGTTGTTAAACTAACTTATTAAATTACAAGTGTTTGATAAAATTATATATTAAAGTAATTAATAAATATAAAATGATAGAATAATCATATCTATATGATATTTTTTAATTTTATTTTGTATTAACTAATGCAAAGGTTAACATATCTTGAATTGTCTCGAAAAAAATATCGAAGTACAATATTAAAAATAATAAAATAAATAATGTGAATAATGTAATGATTAAAATAAATAATATAATATAAAAATAAAATAAATATATAATCTATTAATATCTTGAAGTATAATGATGAAATAATAAAATAAATATTATAAATAGTATAATATTAAAAATAATATAATGTGAATAGTATAATGGTTAATAAAATGTAGTATAAAAATATTAAAAAAATAACATAAAAATAAAATAACTATATAATCTATTAATATCTTGAAGTATAATGTTAAAATAATAAAATAAATATTATAATGATTAAAGTAAATAGTGTAATATAAAATATCTAAAAATTAATAATAAAAATAAATTAAACATATTATTTATCATTATATTATGCAATAAAAAAGGTAAGAAAAAAATTATGTAAAAAAGGTAAAAATCATAAAAAAAAAATCCTTATGTAAAAAAGGTAAATATAATAAAATCATAATAAAGGTGGCAAAAATGATTCAACTCATTGAACTAACCTAAAAAAAATTGCCTAGCCAAGTTAGACTCTGAAAAGTTGGCTTGGTATTATTTTTTTTATTTTCTTTTTTAAAAATTTAGGTGTTTTGAAGTAAAAAAAATGAAGCTCGAATTAACTTGATCACTTACTTATACCATATAAAATCAAGCTGGTTCCACTCATTTTTTCTTCTTGATCTCCTGAGGTAGGCTAGGCACTTCATTTTGCCACCTCTACTTACAGCGAAAGAAGAAAAGTAAAAAAATATAATAAAATCTTATCTTATATAAAAAAAATAAAAAAAAAGATTATTGAAATATATTTCAAGTACAAAAGAAAAATAAATATAAAAGGTTATAAAATAAAAGCTAAAATTTTAAAAAATACTACTTGAAGTAACGTTTAAAAAAAAAAAACTTTATAAACTTCTAAAAAAAATTGTTTAATAAATAGATAAAGTCAAACAAATTTTTTAATTAATAAAAAACTGGAAAATAATTAAATGATATGTCTAACCTAGTCTTAGATATATAAATATATTGTGTTTTGTTTTAATAGAAGATTGTATATCAACAAAATTATTTTTAAATATAACTTTGCATATAATGTTAAAATTTAATTAAAATATATTGATAATATAAAAAATTTGTATGTTATTATTTAATCATGTATCATTATGAATAATAATTTTATAAATTTTTATATAATAATAATTTTAAAATTACTTTAAGAATAAATTGTTGTTGATTAATAATTTTTTACATTATCAACGATTAGACTCATCATTCTAATTTCTTTAGCTGGTTGAGTCAAAGTAGATAATAATTACGCTCATCTTTGTCTTATATGCGGTATAGACCAAATAAAAGTTTAATCTTTGAGGGGGTTATATTCAGGATGCACTATCATTTATAATATTTTTCTGTACATATTTATATCTGCATTTTATTGATATTGACATTTGCGTACTTGAAAAAAAGAAACCTAGTGTCAAGTATCAAAGGAGTACGAAAGTATGTGAGCTGTTTTCAACCATCAAAAGTGGACTAAGTTTTAATCTTTATTAATTCTTAATTTCTGTTCATGCTGACGTGTAATGTATGACAATTTTTGTTTATGTTTAACCTCTGTATAAAATATTATTACATTTAATGTGTAAAGCTATCTAGATTAAATAATGATTTTAATTTTAAGTTTGTTATATAGTTGCGTTAAATATTTAAAAAATAATTTAATTGTTCATAAATAAAAGATAAATATTATTATATTATCTAAATTTATTTATGATCATATTTAAAAAGATATATGTTTTTAACATATTAAATTGTGATTTGTAAAGTAGTAGTATTATAGTAGAATTAATTGATACTTTTATTTTAATTATAAATTATATTTGAAAATATTGAAATTCAATTTCTAGTCATGTGTATAAAAAAAATTATTAGGAGAGACAATTCACTTTGATGAATTTTATGTCTCGAATGAATGAAGTTTTTGACTATTAGTTGAGATATATCTTCAATGCAAATAAAAAAAGATAGTAAATTTTTAGTTTGATTTTTAAACTGGGAGTACTCTCATAGTAATTTTTGAAATTAGAAAAATGATAAATAATTTTTGAATTTGTTTTCCACTAATCAAGTTAGTTCTTTTTGTTAATCATCCACTAACTTTGTTAACAAACATGTGATATGTTATTTGTCACTTTGGCAACCTCATGTGATGTTATACATCTTTTGCATCATGGACACATTATTAGATGCAAAAATGAAAATTTTAGGGATGTTTTTACAACGATCTCCGACAATGATGACAATTCATTTTTCAGGAACCAAAACAACTAATTTAAGGAATAAAATGACATTAAATTTTTTAGTGATAATAACTTTGTCCTTATCTTCTTGTTGTAGTCTTTATCTCTTGCTCTTTTTACCTTCTTTATCTCTTATTCTATCTCTCTTTCTCTTTTCCATCTCTCATGGAAACCTCCACATAAACATCTTTGTGTAGACATCCAAGAAAACCTTCTAAGCTCACATTTATTTTCTTTACCTTGATGTATGATCTTGCTAATTCTAAGACATCATTTTCTTCCTAACCGCTTTCATTTATGATGTCACCCACAAGTACAAAGATACCATTGCTACCACCACACCTTGTCAAGTATAGCCAATTGTTGTCCTTGGTTACACCTTTGGTGATGGGATTGATGCTAAGATTGTCGATTACATCAAATACACAAAACAATTATCATAACTATATGACATTAGAAGGAGTGATCCAATGGGTGTTTCCATTAGAATTATGCATTCGGTGCATGTAAATCCCAAGATTTATGTCAAAACACAAGAATTTAAGTTATAATGATGTTTGACTACTAAGAACATACTTAGTGTATTAGTCAAAGATATGTGTTTCAGGTTGTGTGAGTGCATGAGCTTCCAATACATTTTTATGGCAGATAATTATCTTTTGGTGTTATCCAAAGATGTAAGTAGTTAAATGAGCATTTTTCACTTGATTTCACAAGATCAATCTTCTTGTGATTACCAAAAAGCAATGCTCAAGAGAACCCCATTATCCAAAACATTGATGACTTGGTTTGTTTAATAAATGAATTAAAACAACTAGAAATATCATATGTCAAAGGTAAATACAATGATGGTGAACCTAGGATGATTTCTTGGTTTACACAATGATGTCTATGTAAGGGTTTTCATGAGAGAAAGAGAAAGGAAAAAAGCTAATTTGATCATTTATTGTATGATAAAATTTCATTATAGTCCTTTATCATTTATAAAAATATATTGTTGGTTTTTTAACTCTCAAATTTGAATCAATGTTATTTTTTTTCAAAAAAAATAATCATTTTT
The DNA here is from genome assembly GCA_025330945.1 of Mucuna pruriens. Lineage (NCBI taxonomy): Eukaryota > Viridiplantae > Streptophyta > Magnoliopsida > Fabales > Fabaceae > Mucuna > Mucuna pruriens. The sequence goes on along the minus strand of JAENHJ010000324.1, from coordinate 10,484,418 downwards.
TATTTTCGGACACGATTTTTAACTATTCATTAACTGATTTAAAATGTGAAACTTGTCTCATTAAATTTATTTACGTGGAAACTATGAAACTCAATTAAGGTTTAAATAAAAAAGAGTTACAAACATGGTGAAAATTATGTGAAAAATGAATCTCATGAGCATTTGGAAAAGAATATGATATAAAAATTTTCAATTTTTTGGTTGTTAATGTGATTCACCTTTCTAACAATTTTTTCCTTGGTTTATTGCTTTTATTGTTCTAACACTAGTTTATTACTATAATTTTCATGTAAATGAATCTAATGAGATATGTTTTACATTTTGAATTAGTAAAAAAATGTTTAAAATTGTGTCCCAAAATAAAAAAATAATCATTTTTTTTGGAATAACAACATTAATTTAAATTAAGAGTTAAATAAGTAAAATAAATTTTTATCATAAGATAAATAACCAAAATTATAATTTAACAAAAAAAAAAGGAAAAAAGAGATAGTTGAGGTGACAAACAAAATATATAGGCAGAGTTACTCTTACTAGACAATCTAATGCCATTTTAATCTCCTAATTAATCCTTGAATTAGATGTTTTAATCTCCTCATTAATCCTTGAATTAGATGTTTGAGCCATTGAAAAGAATTGATATGCTTATTGGAAATCTTTGTAAAGAAACATCCTTAAATATTTATTTTGATCCTTGTTCATGAGTTTATGATTGGATAACCATTAGCATAATAATATACAACATGCCATATTACATATTTACTAATAAAATTAGTGGATGATTAATGACAGAAACTAACTTGACTAAAGAAAATCAATTTTATAGATTTATTTGTCATTTTTTTATTTGATAGACTATTTTGTAAATGCCTTGTAGGTTTAAGGCCAAAATGGGTGTTTAGTCAAATTTTAATAATGTCATTTAATTTATTTTTTCTATAATGTCGTTGATACCAGATTTTGTCCACGTGCCCCAAAAAAAAAAAAGAAAATAAAAATGCAAAAAGAAAAAAGAAAAAAAAAGAAAAAGGAAAAGGAAGAGAAGGAATGATGACAGAGCAAGCAAGGGAAGCGTGTCCCAGCAGACTCACGTCCCTAATTTGCCTCTAGTAAGTGGTAGCAGTGGGTAGTTGCCTGCTGTCCCCTCGCTTTTTAGAAAAAGACACATCTGCGTTGATACATTAAAAAAAAAACAAGGTTTTAAAAGATACTTTTGGCCGTGGTGGCCAGAGGGGAAGCTTGAAGGGTCACCACAACATTTAATAAGGAGGCCATCGTATTTATTAGAAGGAACCTCATGGGGGTACTACTGCATTAATGGAACCCTACAGGGAGCGCATTAATGGTGGAAGATCTCCCAAAAAGATTGAGGGAAGAAGAAACTGGCCTATAAAAGGAGCAGTTGCAAAAGAGAAAAATGTTGACTTTTGAAATCAGAAGAAGATAATAAAGAAAATAGTGGTAATACGAGAGAAGTAGAGGGTGAAGTTAGTTCTTTGTGTAACGACAATGACATGCTCGGAAACTAGGTAAAAATGCTAAAACTCCCTTTTAGTTTGAATGTACAATCTAAACTGCATCTTGCCTTAATTAAATCCATGACCAAACACGTGAAAGAAACCACTAGTACCCCTAGTCAACTAGTCGACATCGGATCGGTCTTACCTCCAAAAGGTATCCCATCCCAAACCAGACACAACATATTATAGACTATTCGACACATAGTCAGATCGTAGGTCTTACCCTTGTCGACTCCTAATCGGCATCTTACTCCTGTCGACACTTAGTTGGCATCCCCTACAGCCAATTCGGTATCGACCTACCTATTTAGCCCATAAGACTCGGCCAAACACTAGACTTTGACTTTGACTTCTCCATTGCATTCAGTATCGGCCTACCTATACGTAGACTTTGACTTCTCCATTGCATTTGGAGGTACGTAGGAGGAAGAAATTACTCTTGTCAAGTCCATGAAACCGAAAAATATACCATCCCTTTTCCTGTAAATATGTTCATCCTTGTCTATGTCCGAAAGGTAAAAAACCAAACTTTAGAAGTCATATCTCGTTTCATGTATCTAGTTCAGGTAATCATCTTAAGATGGACGCGGTAGAGTGATAATATTTTCCCTGCGCATAATATATTCGTGAACTCGAAATATGATCGAAATTTGATTTAAGACCAGCCTTATCCATCATTAGATTTTCCAGCGTTTCCCTTGAAAATACAGGTGTCGACTCCTGTTTTTTCGATTCTCTTCCTCGAAGGGAACTTAGATGCCAGATCCACCCTCGCTAGCTCCCGTTGCAACTTAGGTCTCGACAACTGTCATTTATTAAAAATTGATATCAAGAATAAAAAAATCATTAAAAATATAATCTCAATTAAATATGATATTTTGAAAATGATATCATTAAATAGAATAAAGTTAATTAAGATTTATTTATATTTTATTCCAGTACACATTAAATTATTATATTTGTACAACACAAATAACAAATTTTACAACAAATTATACAACATTTTGTTTTTGTGTCTATCTTTCTCTATAACATCATTTATTATATAATACAATTTCACTATCCTTTCTATTTTTTTATTATACAATTTGTTGTGCATGAATTGTACGAATAATATTTTTTTCAAATTTTTATTGCTTAAATTTCGGCAAGAAGAAAATATTTTCATTTAAATCAGTAAAACTTCTCGGTTTAAAATGTTCCTGATATCCTCTCCAATCTCCGTTAAAGTTTTATCTCGTGTCGCTCTTATTCATAGCCTTGAGTTCAACTAATGAAAGTGTGGTTATTGAGAAATTATAAATTAATACACATTTGTTTTAAAACATTACTGACTTTCCTGGGTAAGATTTTGACAAAAGTAAAGACTTTCTAATTTATAAAATTGCATAAGTAGATTCCAAACAAATCTTTTGTAGATTGACAAAAGAATTCCAAGTGGTTTGTAAGGCAATAGTCGTTCCAATCTTGTTTATTTCTCACCTACAACATAGGCTTAGCTCACATACATTTCTTAAATAGGCCAGATAATGTTGAATAGACGTTTGGGCGATGACAATAAAACCCAATTCAATAATAACAAAAACAACTCATGGGCCCAAGAAAGAAATAACTTTCTTTTTGTCCAAAGGAAGTAATAACACATAATTTTAGATATCATACATGCTGCCATATGGGCCAACAAATGGTTGGCTGACCTGGCTCAACTTCGTCCTGTATAAACATAAAAAAAAATGTATTACTCATATAACAAATTATATAATATCATTTTCTATATTTATCTTTTTCCATTACAATATTTATTATATTTCACACTCTTTTTTCTCTTTTTTTTCTTTTTCTTTTTATAAATTTAGTTGTACAAATAGAATTTCTCAAACAGAATCAAGGTTGATAAAAATACTAAACAAGCCAATCAAATTATCCAGGCAATTATCTTATAGAAAAAAATTGTAAAAAGAGAATAAAAAATGCATCAAATAAAAGAAATTAGTTTTACCACACAAAAATACAAATAACAATAATAATAGTAAAAGAAATTGGCCTCACCTGAACTGAGCAAAAATTATTTAAATTCCAATAATTTTTTAATTCAGCCCATATAAAAAATAAGCCTTACCTGATATTTCTTTGAGGTTAAACAAATTGACCATTTTTAATTATCTACTTAATTAAATATCAAAGAGTTATATATAATACATTGTAATTGGATGTATTGATGGTTAAATATTTTCAACTAATACATATTTATAAAATAAAAATAATATTATAATCATCCAAACTTGTGGATTATTCTCACAACAAACTTTGCCTGTGTCAAAGGTAAAAAAATAATATACTCTGTTGAAAATAGTATAATTAATCTCTTAATTACTTTTTTCTTAAAAGATAACATATACCGTTCTCAACTTTTCTCCTTTAAAATTTAAAATTTAAAATTTAATTTATTTTGAATAAATTATTCATATAATTTATAATTTTAAACTTTTATCATTCATATACTTTTACATTTTTTTAATTAATGACATATTTTCCCTTCCAATTCATAAATTTTTAAATATATATTTAAATTTAAAATTCTAAAACTTCTTAAACATAAAAATACTCACATATTATATGAAATACTAACTAACATACAAATAAAACGATACACCATTTGTAGTCAAAAAGCTTATTTTTGCTTTTGTTTTGTTTTTCAAGAATTCAAGGTTTTCTAATTTGTTTTGAAAAAGTCACTCTCAATACTGTTTTCTTTGGGCCATAACATTGTAGTGGTTCTCCTCTCTGGGCTTCGGGTTGACCTAGTTAGGGTTTTAGTTTTACTTAGCATGAAAAAACAAACTAATTTTCCCTAAAAGCACGCAAGCCGTTGGATCACATGGATCTAATAAAAGCCGTTGGATCGACCATCTATTCATCCTATAAAAAAGACATAAAGAAACAATCTCTACCGCCGTTCTCTGTTATTTCTTCCTCTTAGCCTCTTCAAAATTAGGGTTTCTGATTTCCTTAGTCTCTGAGTACCTTTCGAATTTCGAATACTCAACACGCTTCTCTATCTGGTCGTTGCGGATTAATTCGATTCCCAATCGACTCGTTCCCTTGAAGCAATAGCGATTTGTGTTGTTCTTTATAATCTCTCCCTCAATCCCTTGGTTTTGGGAGCACACTGGAGCAACTAAATGAGATATGCCAAAGTTTTCTTTTTTGCTTTGTGTTTGCGTTTTATCGTCGATTGAGTAACTGGGGTTGAGCTAATTTCAACTTTGATGAGCCTACAGACCTGTAATGATTTGCGGCTATGATCGCAAACATAATTGAACATCTAAGGGACTGAGTTGTCTATTTTTGCTCCCAGTTTTTTGAAGTTTGCTTTTGGTAGAACAAGGTGTGTTTTGTTGTTTATGTCTTTATAATATTTGTTGTTGTTTTCAATTTGGTGTTAATGTTTGAAAGGCTTCATTTTTCCTTTGAGGTTTCTGCTCGCACTATTTTCAACGTGTTTGGCAATGTTTAATTGAAGCCAAGATCTGTGTTCCCCTCGCTATCCATTGTTGCAATTTGGATGTGATATTTGGACGTCGGGGAACAAAATTCTTTTTTGCTTGTTTAGAGCTTGGGGTTTTGTATAATTGTAGAGATATAGTTACAAGCATTAAAATCATGCAGTAATTAATCCGCAATTAATTGTTCACATTTCTTATTTGAGGTGTGTCATGTGATGTCGATGTGCTTGGTTTGTAGTTTGTGAATCCAGGTTTTATTATTGATTACAATAGCTAGTTCTATCCTAGTTTGAATCGTAAAATTTTGGTGGATTAGGATGAAGCAGAATATATAATCCAACACTTGATCTGATATAAGGGTGATGGAAAGCGATTTCTATGCTTCTGAATCTACGTGGATCTGTTTTTTTCAATCTGGGTATTAATTTATTTCGAAGGGTGCCTGTTAGGTGTGAATTTATATGTTGAGATTTGTATCCATTGCAGCCACGCTTCTGTTATGATCCCGTATACGGAAAAGGTTTTGATTTTTGTGTTCTCATGTGTTAGTTGACACATAGGGAGAACTATGAGGATTTGTTATTTACCCATATATGATGATTATTGCATTGACATGTTTATTGGTATATCGACGTATGTTTATTTGCTTAGAATTTCCCTTTAATCCTAGTGCTTACATCATGTGATGAAATTGGAAAAATCTTAGGACACCTTCCTACACAGCAAATGCTGCTGTGGATGAGAATGAATTTCCATACTGATGATGAGCCTAGTTTCTGTTCCATGCTTATATTGACCCGTGAATTGTACAGGAGAATAGGTTGTGTAATATGTGGTTGAGTTAATAATTCAGTAAAAATAACGTTGCAATTGTTTTCTCCTGTTTTGTTTTGAATAGAATTGCCTATTCTGGTTTTGGTTAGGCCATTTTTTTCCATGTTCATTCAAAATAAACTTTTATATGCTGAATTTAAACATAAATTATGAGATTTAAGGTTATAATAGTTTGTTTCAACCTTGTTGTGTTTATATATATTTTTGTTGATATAATACAATTATTTATTATTTATATTAGTACAATGATTCACTTAATATAGTATTTCTCTTCATATGTTATTGTATACAGTCCATATGTTTTCCCATGTGTTTAACATTTCAGGTTGTCTTTACGAATTTTGAATGCACAGCACGCTTCACTATCTGGTCGTTGTGGATAAATCGATTCCCAATTGACTCGTTCCCTTGAAGCAATAGCGAGTGTGTTGTTCTTTCATATCTTTCCCACAATCTCTTGGTTTTGGGAGAACACTTGGGGCAACTAAATCAAAATTTCTACCAAAGTTATATTTTTCTGATGTGGAATTGTGTTTTTGATTAAGTGTGGTTGCGATGTTTTCAACTGGGATGATCCTACAGACCTGTAATGATTTGCGGCAATGATCGCAAACCTAATTGAACATCTAAGGGACTGAGTTGTCTATTGTCACTGAGATTTTTTTATCATTTTTAAAGATCAAAGGAGTTTTTGTTATTTATGTGCATTTGTTTTTGGTTTTCAATTGTTTGTTGAACGGCTTCAGCTTTTATTGAGATTTCTGCTTGCACTTTTTTCCATTGTGTTTTGCAATGTGCGACTGAAGCCGAGAACTGTGTTCCCCTCGCTATCCATCGTTGCAATTTTGATGTGGCATTTGGACGTCGGGTAACAAAATTCCATTTCTTTTTGTGTTTTTCAGAACCTGGGTTTTTTAATTTGGAATATTTACAATGAAATGGTGTTTATGCTATTATTTTTTGTTGCCACCAGGTTCATTTTTTTATTTGAAGTGAATTCTGTTTTTTATTTGTTTGAAGCGTGTAAAGTTTTGGTGGATTGTGATGAAGTAGGATTTCTGAGGTAATTTCGTGTGATGCTAAACCTATCCCATGCTTCTGAATCTACATGTATATGTTTTGGGGCAATTTTGTTTCGTTATTTTCTTCGAGGGATCTTTTTTGTATTGTCGTGCGGAATTGTTTTGCTAATTTTCTTCTTTTCCTGGTGGCATGCATTTATGTGCCCCTTCGTAAGAAAATTATTGGTCAAATATCTATTTTAGTTTTGAATGTATTTTGAATTTTTAATTTGGTTTTAATATCTAAATTTATATTAGATTTATTCGTCCTCGTTAATATTATACATTTTAGCTTTGTTATTGTTAAACTATTTATATATTCTTAATATTAAGATTTAAATTAAGATTGCCTTAAATTGAAAAGGTTTAAAGATACTGGTGACGACGGTGGACATTAAATTTGCTGCATGCATCATATGATGAAATTGGAAAAATCTTAGGACACCTTCCTACACAGTAAATAGTGCTGTGGATGAGAATGATTTTCCATGCTGACGATGTTTCTATATCAAGTACTAAAGATTGAACAGATAAATCATACTTTGACTGGGAGATAAATCATGAATCCATTGTACAGGTGTCTTGTTTTTTAAATTTTAGTTTTTGTTGAAATGGTGAAAATTTAAATAGTTTACATTTGGTTTAAAATATTGAAAATTTCGGTTTACTTATGCTCAAAATTAAAATATTCATTATATAAATTATTGAAAAATAAAAATAATATATTTGAAACAATATTATGAACTAGGTAAGTAAAAAGAAAATAAATCAATGTTAATCAATTATAATTTTTAAAACATATCGTTAAAGGATTTTGAGATCGAATATTGTTTTTATGATGTTAACATTTATATATGTTTATATATGTGGAACACCCTTTTATGATTTTGTGTAATGGCTTTTGGAAGACAACAGTTCCTGAAAGAGTGATCCAACTCCAATTTTGAAGTTAATTTGCATTGGAGGAGAGAAAAATTTATTAGCCCAATTGATTTGATGAAAAAGATCCAGAATCGTTAGACAATTTCACACTGGCATGTATAGGAATAAGATTTGTTCTGAGGGCCAGTGCATAGCAATAAAGGGTGATGGTTGAGAACTCTAATTATTTTTTGTACATTTCTTGTAAAAAAATTATTGATTTTCATCTCTAAAATTTTAAATTTTTTTCTTATTACTATGTGACATTTCTTAGATATTTATGTTTTTATTGGAAGATTAGCTAATGATCCTAAGTGTATCATAAAATAAACAATGGATATTATTTTTTATTTTAAATTAAATAATAGAAATTAAAAATTATAGTTATTTTAAATTTTAGAAAAATGAAAATTAAATAAAAATATTTTATAAAAAACAAAATCAACATTTGTTTATTTTGTAGGGACCAAAAGTGTATATTATTAATTATTTATGAAAAGAGATAAATGTTCAATTTTTATAGTTTTTAAATATATTATTTAATAATTAATTTATCACAACATATTAAAATTAAAAAATATTATAATATCAAAAAAGATAGGTGATATTGGATTTAGAATTTTCAAAGATTGTGAAAATGAGATTGTGAGAAAAATTATATAAATATTGTTGATGAATTAGTGAGCATCCTAGATGGTGAAGTCGAGTAGTCAAAAGTATCATTAGGTTATGCTTTGACTCGAGTAGCATGGGACATGTGAAATCCTATGTGAATCAACAAGGATCACCTTATTGGACTAAATGCTCTTAGGTAATAGATAGTGAAGTAGTACCATGAGAGAAAGAGTGAAAAGAACCTCATTAAACCATAACTTTTGGATTTTAGTTGCATGCCTATTGAAGAATGAGCCAACGATAGTTAAAAGAAAGAAAGTGAGTCTTTATAGGACAATTGTCAGTACTTAATGAACTTGAACATAAGTGATCTATCCATGACATCACTTATGTTCAATTGTCACTTCCTTGCTTTGTATTATTTAAGATTTTCATGACATCACCTGATTTACCGACTTGTCACAAAGGAACTTCTTATACATTCAGGTTTAGGAATTGTGCTAGTGTATTTTTAAGGACGAATACGAGTTATCCTAAGGGTGTATTTTTACCAACATTGTCTAATTTTTTATTTTAAAAATATCATATATAGATAATTTATTGTCTTCTAATTATTTTCAAAAAGAAAGTAAACATAATTTTTGTCTTTTTCAATTTAAAATAAATAAAAAAGTAAACAATGTCGATGTTAATTTCTAAAATTTAAATTCTTCTTTTAATAAATTGAAAAATTGTTTGAATTTTATATAATTTTAAAAAACACATTTTAATAAATTGACCGTTTTATTATTTAAAAATTAAAATTTTTGTTGTTGATTTATTCTATTTAGAAAAAGAGAAAATACTTTTCAACTTACATTAATTATGTAAATTTTTGTTTCAAATACACTACATGAGTAAATAAATAAAAATAAAAAATTCTGTTATGACTAGCCTTTATTTAAGGCGGAGTTGCTCTTATTCAGTAAATTAAATTTACTTTTGTTTTTGTTATCAGTTTTATTTTTTATCAAAGTTCCCAACAGATTTTTTAGTTGCGCCGTCTCTTCCTCTGAGGCTTAGCCTCTGCATATGAAATTAGGGTTTTGATTCCTCATTCTCTAATTTCGAATTTTGAATTTTGAATTCACTATCTGGTCGGTGCGGATTAACTCGATTCCCATTCGACTCGTTCCCTTGAAGCAATAGCGATTTCTGTTGTTCTTTCATATCTTCCCCAAAGCAACTAAATCATATTTTCTACCAAACTTATCTTTTTTTTGTTGTGAGTTTGCTTTTTCTCGTCGATTGAGTAATTGGGGTTGTGCTATTCTCAATTGGGATGATCCTACAGACCTGTAATGATTTGCGGCTATGATCGCAAACATAATTGAACATCTAAGGGACTGAGTTATCTGTATATGTTATTTGTTACTCCCATATTTTTAATCCTTGCTTTTAGATTTTGGTTCTTCAACTTTGATTTTTGGTACAACAAAGGTGTGTTTTGCACATATGTATTTTATTTTTATTTTTTTTCCGTTTATGTTTGAAAGGCTTCAGCTTTCTGAGGTTTCTGCGTGCACTTTTTTCAGTGTGTTTTGCAATGTGTAATTGAATTCGAGATGTGTGTTTCCCTCTATCCATTGTTGTAATTTTGATGCCGGCATTTTGGACGTCGGGGAACAATATTCAATTTCTTTTTTGGCGTGCACAAATTATTGGGGTTTTTAATTTGGAGTATTTACAATGATATGATGTTGATTCTATTCTTTTGATGCCACCGGGTTGAGTTCTTGATTTGAAATTTATGAATCCTGTCTTATTGGTTATAATAGTTGAGTTTTGTGTTCGTTTGAAGCGTAAAATTTTGGTGGATTAAGATGAAGTAGAATTTCTAAGATAATTACCTGTGATGGTAAACTATCCCATGCTTAGGGTGCCTTTTCGTATTCACATGCTGGAATTTTAACCATTTTCGCCTTTTCGTTTTGTTTGCGTTGGGTTGTATTCGCATAGTTTTACTGCCACATTCTGTTATGTTCCCACATAAGAAATATGTTTGATTCTGTTGTTGCTCATATGTTAACACACAGGCATAGCTATAAGAATTTGCTAATTGACCCATTTATGTTGATTTTCATTGACCTATGTTGATTAGTTTATTAACATATTTGTATTCCCCTTGCCTACATCATGTGATGAAATTGGAAAAATCTTAGGACACCTTCCTACACAGTACACATTGCTGTGGATGAGAATGAATTTCCATGCTGATGACGTGCTTAGTTTCTGTTCTATGCTAAGTTTGTAAATTGAGTTTTCAAAAACTTCTTTTCTTCTATTTCAAACTGAGTTTCAAAACTCAGCATTTACATTTTTATTTTTGTTGAATATCAAAATGGTGATTCAAACAATATGAAATGCAATTTCATTTATTTAAAAATTGTGTTAAAATCGATAAAAGGCTTTTGTTCTATAGTTAGTGGATTTATTTGAGTTTTGTTAGGGGTTAAAATCGATAAAAGGAACAAATAAATTAGAAAATGAAGAGATAAATGGTGTAATACTTTCCCCGAGAGATAAATGTGTTGTAACATATGCAATGTTTTTAAAATGAATTGTTCATTTAATTGGTGAAGTTCAATGCTTCGATCATAAACTATAAAGTGGAGCACAAGCATAAACATTCTCAAGAACCTAACGGTCTGTTTGTTGAAGCAGAAGAAAAAAATATGAATAATAGTTTGGATATTTAAAAACAAGGAGGCAGCAGCAATGATTAACTGTCTCTTTCTTGCATCTTTGTTCTGATTCACCTCGCTGCAATATATATATATATATATGATTTTTATTCGTAATAATAAAATATTAAATAAATAATTTTATTTAAACTAAATAGTTTTATAAGATTTTTTATCAAACCATTTAAATTTTACTTTATTCCTTACCTCTTTATTTTTTATTTTTTTTTCACTTTATTCAATCTCTTTCCATCGTAACAAACAGCATAATTGTTGCAAGTTGTCTTCTTGATTGCGCAGAAAGCCGCTTCTGATCTCTGCTTACGTAATTTTTGGTTTTGCAAAAAGCTACTGCTTTATCTTTCTCTCTCAGCGTACTTCTTTAAGTCTCTATATAATTTCTAGCTTTTCTTTGGTCACCTTATCTTAATTAAATTTGGTTTGACATGCATAAAGCTTAAGCTGCTGCATATGACTTGCTTTTGCTTTTCTCTTTATTTATTTTTTTTTGTTTTTATTCAACAGTTTTAGTTTTTGAGAAGAGATTAATTGATTAATTTATAATTTTAACGCGAATTTCGTTCTTGTTTTTTTCAAGAGAAAAAACCAGCTCCATTTTGAAATTGTTGGAGGCAAACATCCCAAGCGAGTAAATAGTGATTATGATTAGCTCCATTTTTTGCTAATTAGTCTACACTCTAATTGGACTCATGATATACATACTTAAAGATTATACCTCATTCATAAAACTTGAATTGACTTATATATTAACAATAGAGGTACGTACGGATGAAATTGATTTGCACCTGCTTGAATTGAGATAAGACAATAGTTGAATCGAATTCGCAAATGAGTGACATGTATCCCATGTTCCATGCTAACTTGAGATCGTCATAGATAGTCAAAAGCTTTACATTCAAGTTTGAGTATGAACAACCTTGCTTTGGTGCGGCATGAAGGGTGTGTTTGTCTTCCAAATACTTGGTTCATATAGCATACTCACCCATAATATCTCCTTATTATATGCTTTAACTCCCAAGCATGCTTGTCAATTAAAGATACATTAGGAAAATCAAGATATTTTACCTATGTTATAGATAGGTATGATAACACCCTATCACATAGGCAAATTTGGCAACCTTGGTCTAGAAATTTTTTTAGAGGCTAGGAAGCGTGACATTTGAATAATATTGGTTTTTAAATTAGAAGAACAAAAGGCTTGAAGATCATTAATTAGATTCTATAGGTGATGGAAGTTGATGCTAATTTTTAGAGATTTCAGCTAAGAAAATCTTAGACTCTAGAAACATATCACACTAGAATGTTGTAGAATTAATGAAAGAAAATATAGGTTTAATCAAAATTTTTTCCTCTAAAATTGTATGAATTTTGTTTTCAAATCATTTTTATTCATTGTATTTTGTTCTTAAACTTTTAAAATATCATATTTTTTCCTATCATTAGTTGATTATTTGACTATATCAGTTAATTGTGAACATAGTAATTTGATTGTTGATATGATATGTAGTGATGACATGGACTAATGATATGATAAAATAATGATGATGTGTCATTATACAAGACAATTATCGTGTCAATTGACATGATAGTTGATGTGACAAGAAAATTAAGTTGTACATTTTATCCTTAAAATTTATCAACTATGCAAATTTTGTCTTCAAACTTTAACGATATTGTAAATTTTGTCCCTAACTTTTATTTTTGAACATTTTGTCCCTAACTATTTTTGCATATTTTGGTTTCTAACTTTCAAAATTCCGTGCATTTTGTCTTCCCAACTATTAAGCATTTTGCATTAAAATAAAATAATAAAAATTGAAATACAAAATACATAAAGTAAAAATACAAAATGTCAAGTGTTGCGATATCACTATCGCTTGTAGCAATAAACTATGGTAGTTGTGGGCGGGACTTTGTTATTGTAACTTGTTCATTTTTCTAATTTGTTTTAAGTTTTACATTGTTTTCTTTCTTTTGCCTAAATCATCTAGTGCCATTTAGCAATGTATGCAAACTCATCCTCACTCCCTTCATGTGGTGCTTGATTTGATATTGTGCTTTTATGAGTATGCTTTTTTTTAGAATAAGAGAAGTTCTAGTGTTCTTTTGTGTAATGTGTTTGTAAACTACTATGCAAGAATCAATAAAAATTATTGTGTATTGCGTGTGCAAGAAAAATGAGAGTGTGAAGGGTTATTTTTTTATGAGTGAAGAATGTACGTCTTTATGTGTGTCTACGGGTGAATATGTATATGTGTAAAACCTATGGTAATGAGAGGAGAATGAGAGCTTTGTGTGTTGGAGTGTTGAGTTTTGTTGAGTAAACATGCATTTTGCATTTTAATTTTAATTTTTATTATTTTGTTATGAATACAAAATGCTTAATTATAAGGTAGGGGACATGTGCAAAATTTTTGGAGACCAAAATAAGTGGCAAATAATTAATGTAAAATGTGCAAAAAGAAAAAAAGGTTAAGTGGAAAAATGGAAAAAGTTTGAGAGTAAAATGTATAATTAAATTTTTTGTCATATCAACTCACATATTAGCTTCACATCAACAATCTTGTGTATTGTCACATAATTATTGTTCTATCACGTCATTCATCTACATTAATACTAGTCATCATATGAATGGTCAAATTATCACATCAGTGATTAAATGACAAAATAAAATAATCAACTAACTGTAGAATAAAAATCGAGAGATTTTACAAGTTTTAGAACAAAATACATAAAAAATAAAAATAAAAATTTAAAAACAAAATTTGTGAGATAATGTAATTTTGATGTAAAAAATGTAATTAAATAAAAAATATATAACTTGATCTACTTATAAAAGAAAGAGTAAAGTAATGCTTATATACATGCAATCAAACAATTCACTGTTCAAGTGGTGTATACATTTAATTCGGTGGATATATACCATCATTTGCAAAGGAAAGATAAAATACTATTTTTATAATTTTAATAAGACATATTTTACCCTAAATTTTCTCGTGAAAATTTTATTCTCACCAAATTTTCATAGAAAGGACAAATTAATAGGGTAACGTGAGATCTCTCAATTTGGAGTGAAAGGTTTAGTGTTTTTCACTATTCCACTTGAAAGACAAAATAACTAATCACTTCAAACCTCTATTTAGGAGACATCCAGCATAAGTTGTTTTTCTATTCTACAAAAAATTAGTTACTTCCCCACTTTTTTTTTTGACAGTATGGGCATGCATGTTTATCATGCACAATTAGTGGCAACAACTCTAAAAACAATTATTAACAATTTTAATTGAATAAAATATGGTTTAATTAAATCTAATAAATTAATATTAGAACACATTTGTTGAATTTTAAAACAATTAATATAAGTTGGAAGCAAAGTTGGGAAGTTGGAGGAGCAAGTGTAATGGCAATGGATAAGACAAAAAGAGAGTTAAATTAGAAAGGCGTAATGAAAATAAAAAAGTGTTAACGTTGGGAACGTGGAATTGACAAGAGACGAAGATGGCAACGGTCATGATGCAAAATAATAAAGGGGATGTGTCTGATTCTGTCATCACTCTCCAACGCAACGGTAACTTCCTCGAACTTGCTTGAGTCACAGGCGGGTCCCACACACTCTGAAACCCAAACAAAGAAATAGAATCTTAATTAATAAGGAAGAATGAAGAAGGAGTTTAGGGGTTAGGCACACGCACTGTGCTCGCAGTGGGTAAGTCAAACCCTCTCATCAAAATACGCTCTTTCAACCTTCATTTTTAATATTCTTCCAACTTTCTCCAGCTTTTACTCGCCCCACCCCACCCCACATTACATTCTTATCCCTTTTTAACATGTTTTTGATAAAACACACGTTCAAGTCAACATTCAAATACCATTTTTATTCCATCAACACAAAATTAAGGACGAGGGATCACTCAAATTCAGATTAAACAAAAATATTCAAAGATAATTCTTTTTTTCAATTTTTATTTCTTTAAATTAACTTTTTATTTTCTTTTTAATTTTTCTTCTTTTTTATTTTCCTTTAACCAAATCTTCCCATTCATGTCATATTTATGCAAAAATGTTACACTTAAAAGTGTCTTGTTGACGATAAATACATGTTTTGTTGTTGTCCGTGGCTAATATAATATTTGCATACTATTCATCCATGTAAAAATTATAAACTGACGTGTAACTTTTTTATAGTGAATACATTTGATTTAAAATCTAAATAGAATTGGAATTCGTGTTAAAATTTTCTCAAAATTTAACCCATTTTCCTTTGTTAATGTTTCTTTTTATCTTCATGTATGCTGTAAGAAGAATTGGATTCTCTCGCATACAGAGGAGGTCATATTTAAATTTTGTATACTAAATATTATAAAAATTTAATAGTCATCTATTGACGTTTTTCAGTTATAAATCATTTGTTATAAAATTGATGAAACTTATCATAATATGTTAAATTATGATTGAATTATAGGTAATTTTACATGGTTAGTGATATTATATACACAATTAATTATTTATGAAAAAAATATATAAACTCAATTTAAGCATTAACTTATCAAATTAAAAATATTAATAGGAAAATAGATGGTATTACATTAATTGCTTGATTTTACATTAGATGAGTTTCTTTCAGTAATTTGGTTTCTCTAAAAACAATATTTACAAGCAGGTTTTCTTTCTCTCCGACTAGATATATTTTCTTAACTTAACCAATGCCAATACAAATAAAACTATAATATTTTAGAAACTATTAAAATGTGTAAAAAAAAAAAACTCATTATATTTCCTCTCTTAATAATATTTCAAATTATTTTTAGGATTAATTTTATATTTCTTATAATGTTTTTCCTTATTTGATATTTTACATAGATTACCACGTATCTAATACTAATTATTTTATATCGTATATAAAAAAATTAGAATATGTGAAAAAAACTAATATATTTAGTGTATTAAATCATGAAGTTAATAATTTTTGAAAATAGCCAATCTGTATTGTCTCTTTTATTTTATTTGAATTTGAAGGAAAAAAAAAAAAAAAAAAAGAGAAAGTTGACCGATTAGGGTGTTTTGAAGAAGGAAGGAGGGCAAAATAGAATTTACAGAAAGTAACAATAAGATGAAGATGGTCAAAGAACGTTTTAAAATTGACTGTGATAGCTGTGTGTTGTGCTGTGGCTGTGCCTCGCAATTAACACGCAAATGAGAGGGTCCCACACTGACCCCAACCTGACCCAATTACATTCCATTCTATTCCCGTCCTTTGTATATATATATATACAACTCAGCCTCACCCTCTATCTAACTCTCAAACACAACAAACGGACCAATTCCAACGTTTGAATTTTGACTGAAAACAACAAAGAACGCCACCGCATCAACCATGTCTTGCTCCGTCGCGGTTTCCAATTCGCCGGTGTTCTCTCCCTCCTCTTCCCTCTTCTGCGCCAAGTCTTCCATCATATCTTCTTCGCCGGAGGCTCTCTCGCTCTCTCTCTCGCATCTCAAGCCCGTTAACTCTTCTACGGCCTCGTCTTGTTCCTCTTCTTCTTCTTCTCCTTCTGCTGCTGCTGCTTCTTCTTCTCCTTCCTCTCCCTTTCGTCTTCGCCTTCCCAAGCCTCCCACCGCGTTTTCTGCCTCGTCTTCCTCCACCTCCCCCAACGCCACCGTTTTGAAGAGGAAGCGACCCGCCAGGCTTGACATACCCGTTTCTTCTCTCACCTTTGGGGTTCCCCCCACGCCCTCCGCGGCCGCGCGTGACGACCTCGAGGCCGACGGAGATGGCTTCTCCGTTTACTGCAAGAGAGGGAGGAGGGAGTACATGGAGGATCGCTACACCGCCAGGGATAATCTTCGTGGAGAACACAAACTGGTAAGAAAATAATTACTTTTTTTTTGTGGGGTGCGGGTT
The DNA here is from genome assembly GCA_025330945.1 of Mucuna pruriens. Classification (NCBI taxonomy): domain Eukaryota; kingdom Viridiplantae; phylum Streptophyta; class Magnoliopsida; order Fabales; family Fabaceae; genus Mucuna; species Mucuna pruriens. The sequence goes on along the minus strand of JAENHJ010000324.1, from coordinate 10,467,315 downwards.
GGGATTCACTGGTGGCCTTTTTAGGAACTGGGGTTCTAGAAAGTTTGCAACTTTCTTTCTGAATTTGATCTGGGTCTGATTCAATTGGACGGTTAAAGAATTTTAATGATTGTGAGTTTTTTTATGGATGCTTTTGTTAATTTTATGAATTTTTAGGTAGATGCGGTATGGAAAATTGTTTTGAAGTTAAGAAGTTCTCTCGGTGTGGGATAATGGTATTTGGGTGTGTGAAATAGGACTAGGTTATCTTACCCTTGGGTTAAATAGTTGAAGCAGAGAAATTAGGGGAGGATTATAATGAATGTGATGTTAATTGAGGGTTGATTGATTTGCTCGTGCTTCTCATGCTTAATGAGCTAAATTGATGTGACTTGTGAGTGGAATGAAATCTAACGAGGAGACTAATTGTTTTGGTGATCCTGCAGGCATTTTTTGGCATATTTGATGGGCATGGAGGTGCAAAGGCTGCTGAATTTGCTGCAACTAACTTAGAAAAGAATGTGTTAGATGAAGTGATGGTGAGAGATGAAGATGATGTTAAGGAGGCAGTGAAGCGAGGGTACCTAAACACGGATTCGGATTTCCTAAAGGAGGATCTCCATGGTGGCTCTTGCTGTGTGACAGCATTGATTAGGAATGGTAACCTTGTCGTGTCCAACGCTGGCGATTGCCGTGCTGTCATTAGCAGAGGGGGTGTTGCTGAGGCCCTAACATCTGATCACCGCCCTTCAAGGGAAGACGAAAGGGACAGAATTGAGAACCTGGTAAGCTTCTGAGTGTGTGTGGTAGTGCTTTATCTTTTTCTCTGTGGTTATTGAAAGTTGAAACCACAACAACATGTTTGAATTTGGATTTATTGGTTCTTAAGCATTGAAATTGGTCTTGCAGAATGGCTATGTCGATTTATGCCGTGGTGTTTGGAGGATCCAAGGATCTCTTGCTGTGTCTAGGGGAATTGGAGACAGACACCTGAAACAATGGGTGACGGCAGAACCTGAGACCAAAGTTCTCAAAATTGAACCTGAACATGACTTGTTAATCTTAGCTTCAGATGGACTATGGGATAAGGTATATTGGACTTAACCATTTATTTAACTTCAATGTCAATAGTTTCTTTATGAAAAGTATTGTTGAATATTGTTGCTCATGTAAACTGAACAAGTTTCTCTTTTCATTCTCATTTCAGGTTAGTAATCAGGAAGCAGTAGATATTGCTCGTTCTTTTTTAGCAGGGAACAACAAATCACAACTATTGCTGGCTTGTAAAAAGCTTGTAGATTTGTCTGTTTCACGAGGTTCTATGGATGATACAAGTGTTATGCTAATCAAATTGGAGCACTATATTTGAAGTTTCATCAGTACAACTGAATCGGTCACAATTGCGTTGCATTTTGTGATTCAAATCTTGGTGGTGCTTGATGATAGAGTAGCTGATTCTTTTTTGTATATATAAATCTGACGACATTATTGAAATTTTTTGTACCCGCCGCATAGGGGGAGGGATATTAACAATAACATTAATTTAGTAATTTTTTTCGTAGCATTGATGTAATAATAAGCAAACATTTGATTAATTTATACATTATTATTTTGGTAATTCATTTATTTATTTTTTACATTGAAGATATCTAATTTGTGATGGATTAGAGTTTTCCCTTTTGAGTACATAATGCAAAATTGCACAATCAATGAATGTCTGACAAAATTTAGCCGTCTTTGAATTTGTCAGCTTAATCAAAACGGTTAGATATTGATTGACCAGTAAGCTGAAAAGTGAGCAAGCAATTTAACAGCTTATTTCAAGCTGCGCGCTTCCATTATATATTGCAAGGATTCAGGAATGATTTTTTTTATCCCTATAAATAGTTTTGGGCCTTATTTTGTTACTTAATTGCTTCCAAGTTTCATCCGTGTAATTAATGGGAAGGGTTACTTCGAACCCACTCAACGTGAATATGATCCCATCATTAACACGGGCTATTGTTATATTGAGATTGTTGTTGTTTTACTTCTAAAGTTAATTACATAAAATTGAGTTAGATGTTCATGCTTTATATAAAATAGGTTTATTCCAATATATTATTGTAGTGTCCATTAGTTAAGGAAAAGGTTCACTTGGGCATGGAGTTAAGGTTACACTAAAGAGACGGAAAGAACTTGACCGTTATATATATTTTTTAATATAAAATAAACACTTCATACATGTGAGAAATAGTTTTTATATTTGTTTTATTTATGTTATTTTTTGCTAATTTATAACATGGCTAATGGTTCTCCAATTTCGAAGACTATTGACTCGGGAAAAGCCTGTATAACTGGAGTAGTATGAAATGAGTTATTGTTGCTTGGTTTGGGTGAGAGAGGCTGGCACAAGGTCCATGAGCTTAATTTCGTATAAGGAAAATTAAATTATCTTATATAAATATCTGGTGAAAACTAATGTGAACGTTACTATTAAATATTAATATATAACGAGCACCGTTGGCAGAAGTTGACTAACCAATTTTCCTAGCATTAGGATCACTGACTAAGTGTCCGGCCAACCACCGAATTGAACAAAAAATGTTGAAAGTGTAAAAAACATAGAATCATATATCCGCCGCACTCGTTTCTCATGCAAACTTTATAAATGAACCGTTTTATGAACAGTGAGGAAATCGTCAATTTCAGATCCAAATATATTTATTTAATCAACAAACGCTTTTGTATTTACACAAGTTTCTAGAGTCCAGTAATGTCTTAAGTTATGTTTGAATAAATTTTTTATAAACATTGACAGAAGAATTAAATACAAAAATTAAATAAGCTTAAAATTATCTTGTTACAAGCATAAGTTAAAATTGACTTTTCTAGTCTCACGATATTGCTATTGGAAGCCCTTGAGGTTTAGACCTTTCTATAAGATAATTGATGGGATTTTATTTTAATTGGTGCGATTCAGTAATTATTACTATATACAACATAAAAAATAATACGAGGACTCTACGTGTGTGCACACATTAAGATGGGGATGTTAATAATAATGAAGTGATGGTGACAATAAAATATCTGTTGTTGCTTGACTTGAGATTGACTTGGAATCATGAAGGTGGGTTCGAAGGACTGAGACTATACGCACATGACACGTTCTCATTGAGGGATCCTTCCAGGAAGGCACCAAAACGTGTTTGTTTGTTAACTGTTGTACTCTTGGGGCACTATGATCTTTCGTTAGATTAGACAATTCTAGTATATATGCCACGATATGTGGAGAGGGGAATGTACATGTAACCAAACCCGAAAGTCCAATCACCAACCAACACTTGTAATGTAGGTAGTGCATGTATCCCGTACAATACGGCAAATACTAAACTGTCTCGTGAACTTGATTGTTATTGAGAAGAATCAGTCATCTTATGATATATTAAGTACGTTGTGAAACATGCACGTTCTCTGTTTATTTGGACTGTCATTATTATTGTTATTAGTTTTGGAAGAACCACGTATGAGCTTTTATAATGGTCAAACCGTCTATGATGTTTTTTTCTATGAAAAAAGAGATTTCCTGGGAATTAATTCAAGAGAGAGAGTTGTTTTGGGGATGAATCGGTCAAGTTATGCAATACCCGTGAGTCTTACAAATTTAAGTTTAATTTTATTTGTTAGAGAATTGAAACTATGAAAATGTGTTCTCTTATCAATGACCAACATGTAATATATATATATTAATACACAACTAGAGCGAAATGAACAAGGGGAAGCAACTAGCTAATTAGTAATTACAGACTAATGGCTACATCATATGTACCCAAGAGATTGGATCTATAATTTTCAAAAGTAAAATCAAGTTAAAATCCTACGAATATATGGATGTGAACTGGTGTGAAATGAAAGCACATACGTAGCATAAGTATTGACTAATATATTAAGGTGACCCATTCAACCGTGTAATTTGATGTTCATCGATTGGAATAAAACTTGCGTTCATAACAAGATTGGGTATAGTCTTAAGAAACAGCCTCCCTCTGTCATGCCTGTATAATATTATAGAATTGAAGCAATCAATAAGATATATTAAATTTAACAATGAACCAGATTCGTGAAATCATGATATGCGCGTAGAAATTTAGTAGTTGTACCAACAAGAGAAGTAAGTGTCTAATCATTAAAGCAGGAAAAGAGAGGAAATAAATCAAACAGTAATCACACTCCTTACATATATCTGTTATTTCTTTTTATTTTTCTTTAATTGTTACATCATATTATTAATTATGTCTGTTATTTATCTTAGGTACATAATATCACTTAAAACGGACTTGGAAGGATATGACAACTAATGCGTATTACATACTCTACCTACAAGCCCTCACGCAAACATAACATAGACTACGTACGGAATAAGAGAACAATTTCATCTGTGTTCAAGAGATGCCATATTCGTTCAAGCAGTTGAAGGTAAAATGTCCACACGAGTGAGGGGAGTAAAAAATATTTGGAAGATATCTGTGAAATTTCTAAAAGTAAATTATACATTTAATTCAAAATTTTAAGATATCGAACAAATGAGTATTTATAATTTATTTATTTTTATTTAATATGCGATTTTTTATTCACATTTAACCACTATGATTAGGAGTGTTAAAATAAACCCATAAGATGTATCACACCAATTAGTTAAATATATGAATTGGATTAGATTTGAACACTGAAAATTGAAGTTTTTACATATTTTAATTTGATTCAATTTTTTATTTGTTCGAACTTAACTAACCTATAATAGGTTGAACCAACCTGTTGTCCCGATTTATTTCTTTATAATTGATAAAAAAACATAAATAATATACTTCACAGTACATGTGTTGTTAATTCCATTTTAAGGTTAATATTTAAGTATATTGAATTTTGTTTTAATTTCTAATACTTGTTTATTATTATAATTGAAATATTTTATTTTATTTATATTATTATATATTATATTAATTTAATTGTATTTTTGGTCTTTATAGTTTATCAAACTAGTGATTTTAATTTTTATAATTTTAATTGTTCAAATTAATTTATCAAATTCTTAATTGGATTAAGTGACACAAATATTAAATATGACATGATATATTGACATAACATTGAAAAATTATCTTTAAAAATAAAAAAAAAAATGTTTAAAGTGAGATTGGAGCTCAATACCCAATGCTTTAAAATCATAGATAAGTATGAATAAACTATTTAACTTATTTATTATATATTTAAAAGTATATTATATATAATTTAAATGTATGAGAAATAAAAATACACGTATATTTAGTATTATTAAATAAACAATACAACATTATAAAATCAAATAAACAATAAATTATATATTTTTAATAATATATATTATAATTAAAACTTGATTTTCTATATTAAATAATTTATTTTTATAAATTATTTTGTTTTAATTTTTTATATTTTTATTTGGATACTTTAGTAAATGAGATAAGATATTATTATTGACTTAATAAATTTATTTTTATTATACTAAACAATATTACTAAATATAATTATACTTCTATAATCAATATTTTACAACAATATTTTAATTTACTGCTAAACAAGTTAAATAATATTAAAATTAAAAAAATTATTTTAATTAATTATTGAAATATGATATTATTATTAATATAATAATTTTTTAGTGAAATAAAAAATATTACACCAATAATAATATCTTATTTCAGTCATTAAAGTATAAAAAAATAAAACAACAAAATTCTATAAAAATCTATTTATAACAAGGATGATTAGGTTATAATTATGACATAATAATTAAAAAGGATATGTTATTACTTGTTTAGTTTTTAATATTATATTATTTATTTAATAGTAATAAATATATGTATATTTTTATTTTTTACATATTTGAGTCATATATACTATATTTTTATACATATACAAATTAAATAATTTAGTAATTCTTATTTAAAGTGTTAAACACATCATATCTAATATCTATGTCACTTTTATAAAGGTTTAATTTGAGAAATTTAATTATGAGATTAACATCACTCGTTTAATAAATTATAGGAATAAAAAATATAATTAAGTTTATTATATTGATTAATTATTTTATAATACAAACAACCTATATTTTTTATTTTAGTTTATAGTGATTAATAAATATTTTATTAATTTTTTATATAAAATTAATTTATTCTATAATTTATAATTTTTATATTTAAAAAAATGAGTAGCCTCTAGGCCAACCCATTTAACTTGCAACTTGCCTCAAGCTAGATTAGTTAAATTTCAGCCCGCAACTAAATTAACTCATTGCAGTCCAATCCAAAAAATATATTGATAAATAGTAGACTAACCTAAATAAGTCATGTTGAATAAAAAAAAAAAAAACGAAGTGTTTATGGTCTATTTCCTTGCATCCTTCGTGAGAAATGTTGTCATCCATGGCCAATATTGTAAAGAAATTTTTGTGGACCTTAGTTTACTTTACCACTAGTTTGTGTTAGAATAATATATCATTAGAATAAAAATTAGACTAAATCAATCACAACAACTACCTTAAGAATTTACTAGAAGAAGATTATTCAAGTTTTATAAGAAGCAATTAGATTATATTTCTCATCAATTATATCTCTTCTTTCTTGGCCAATGTAAGATTTAACACATCTTTTAATGAAAAATTTAGTGATTCAAGAGTATGTATTCTATTTATTAAAGTCATGACACTTGGCAGGTAAGGTAACCCCACCCCCTATTTTTTTAATTTTTTTTAGAAGAAAAATGTCAAATTAAAAACAATGACTCACAGAAAAGTGGATACCCCAAGAATACCAAAAATTTGTTCCTCTTATCCAAAACAAGACAAACTTTGATACTAAAATAATTAAACTGAGCCTAACTCAATCAAATGCACCAATCTAAGAAAAAGGATCACCCAAATCTTAAAAGAATATTTTAATCATATTTCTAACTAACGCGACACATGTTATGATACACGATAAAACGTGGAGCAACTGTATAAGACTCTCAAAGTACGTGACTGATCTGAATGCTAGAAATTTCATAATACTGCAAATAGTTAAGAAAAACCCAGTCAAAATTTTCAATTTTATCCACAAGAAGATACATCTAAAAGATTTGAAATAAAAAACGGAGGAAAAAGAAAGGAAGTGCCATCACCGAAAGATACCAACCACAACCTTTTTTCAAAAAAGAAAAATCACGCGCTAGATCCGGCTTGGCTAAGAAAAAATGAAATAGAATATAATGTTTTCACTCAACGATAAGGAAAATACTTTTGATCGATGAATCCAAGGCTTATATTTAAATAGATATCACAAATTATGGCTACCTTTATCTTATTTTATATTTTAAAATATCATATGAATTGGTGTCAAACACAAAATTTCCCAGGGTCAATGGAAATGGACAACAAATCCAGAAAAACAGTACAAAAATACGTATTATTATTGAAAAATGAAAAGCTTGTTGGGGGCAATATAAGTATTGTCAATAAACAAGACATGGAGAAGAAATTAAGGGAATGGGGGGTTCATGTGATATTTGCATGGTGAGCACAAAATATGGAATGTTTTGAGTGCACTAGCAGTACATGCGCAGCTCATAAGGCATTAATGACTTGTGTTTTGTCCCTCTCTTTGGAGACAAATTCCCGCACCATTGCAAATTGCAACAAACCCGCTTCCCATCTCTTTGCCATGTATCGTAATTTCATGCTAGAAAGCATATTGGGGGCTTCTTCTAATCCTATGGATAAACAATATGGATTACACGTCTTTTGCTTCTATTTATTAAATAGCTTTATCTGTTCCTTTTAAAGATGAAAAGCAAAAGCAAAAAAGGGTTTAATGCTTTGTTTTTAGTTTCAATTTTATTCATAGTGGAGGCATAAAGGAAATAGCTCGGCTAACGTTAACATAACAAAACGTTCTTTTGCATTATTCGTTTGGCTTCTGCGCGCCTTTCATTTTTTATCATCAAACTAATTTGTTATTACTATTGTTTTTATTGTTTATGTTGTTAAATTTACCCGCTTTTGGTAAATTATCACGTAACGTTTAATTTTTACAATTTATCTGCTTCAACTTTAAAATTATTTAACATTTTCAAAAAAAAAATAACAAATTTTAAGCAAACTATTTATAAAAAAAGGTTTACCCAACTTTTACTTTCTCAGTGCTAGAAATTATTTGAATTTTAAAAAATGAAAAACAAACGTAATGATTTATGCTTGGCATTATTACTATAAAATAATGTTGAGAATTATTAAATTACTAAATACTTAAAATTCATGTATGTTATAAAAATTAAAACGTTGGAAAATTAATTTGATAATAAAAATTTAATGTCGTAGTTTAAAATTTGACATTGTCATCTTTATTTCACATTTTTATATAGGAAGGAATATCATAATATCCTAATATTACATCTTAATGTAACTGCTTATATGCTGAAGATCAATAAGGTAACATCTTATGTTTTAAGATAAAAACATTTTGTGGACTAGTTTTAAACGCAACATTGTAGTCTAGTTTGTTTAATTTGTTTGTTAAACAAATTATGGCTTGAGAATTTGCTTGGTATTCTTATAACAAAATATTTTAACTTTTCCCTCTATTAGCTCTGTTATCTAATAACATAAAATTCTTAAGGTCAAACAACTTTAACTTTAAATATTTTCTAAATTAAAAAAATAAAATAAAAAATAAAATTTATTTAAAGAGAAAATTGTGGACTAGTTAATGTTATCTAAGCTTGAGTTGAGGAAATTATTGGTGACTCTTCAATCCTTATATATTGGATTCGACTAATTACTTTTAAATAAGAAAAAATATTAGGATTTATTCTCTTTGTTAGTAACTCATGTTGTCTTGCATTTAGTATTTCATATATATATTACTCTTAAAATAATACGATTCCAATTTAATTTTAATATATCATATTAAATCAATAAACATTACGAAATTTATTTTCATAATTTGTTCTTCATTTTGTAAGTTTTATCTCTTTAATTTTTTTTTCTATAAAATAAATACAAATTTTATTATTAATAATAAAAACATCTTCTATTATACTTCTTCTTTTTTAAAATATATAACTTCACTATTATTTAATAATGATTATATTTTCTTTCTTATATATTTATTTTTATTTTTATTTTTAAATTTTATTTAAATTTTAAAATACATGTACACTATACGAGAAATTAATTTAAACCATAGGCTAATATATGGTCCAACTTGTTTATTACCAATTTGATCTCGTAGCAAGTTAAATCAATGTACTAATCTGAAGTAATCATTTATATACTTTTATTAAAAACTCCGTTGTTCTATGTACACATTCCTTTTTTTGTTCATTTATTAAGGGTATTTAGTGTAATTAAAAAATGTAGGTGTACCTTTGAAATATTAATACAAGAGAGGCTAGTTTGTTTTTTTTTTTTTTTTGAAAAGCCAACAAATAAAACATTATAACTGGAGTACCAGAAGCACTTGAAAATTACATATATGTGTGTTAAATACTGCCATTTAATCACACCCTTCATGCAAAAGCCGAAATTATGCCTATAAGATCATAATGAAAAGAGAAGAGGCTAGTATATCTTTTAAATTAAACATGAATTCTACTGTCATGTAATATGTGGTCAACGAAACTTAACTCTATTTTCAACTTACTTGTTTATATACAAATTTTGCAATTATTATATTTAAATAATATGGACCAAAATGAATAAAAAGTGGCGTTATCAAGTCCAATATAACAATCTTCACTGTCCAAAAAAAAAACAATTTTCACTATATTCCTAAGAGATATGATTTTTATTACAAAAAAGTAATTGGAAATAAGCCGCCCTAACAGAGACTTAAATGATTACATTTTTGGATTAGAGATTAAAAAGAACTATTATCTTTAAGGTGGTAAATACTTGTATGTAACTCTTAATTTTGAGCCATGTCGAAGAATAGTAATATAGTAGAAATGGAAAATTTTGGTGTTGGTGACGGTGTAGGTTGGTCAATATGCGCTTTGGAAAAGATGTGGACAGCACAGACCGCGTCACATAAATAGATGCGTTGCGGCAATATGCAAGTCAAGTCACAAAGCACGTTGCTTAACCCTCATAACCACCACCTTATCCAAACCAAGTAGTTCACCGAGTAAGCACACTACATTATTATTTATATATTCCACTCTTCTCCTTCGTGTCTTAGTGTGAAAGGATCTAAACTGAAACTACTAAGAAACCATTCCCACGCGTCACTTTTTCAATTCCTCCTTTCCAATCTCGTCACCACCACCGTACGTACGTCTTGTGGTGGTGGTGGGCACCCAGTTTCAAGCCAAATGGCAAGGTTCTAGAATTCTAGTTGTTGCTTTTTAAAGCTTCTAAAATAATTAAGGAATCAATATATAATCATGTTGAAATTGAATCCCTAGTTTCCCTTTCCAACTATTCTTTTTTTCTTCTATGTAACTAGTTTCATGCCAAAAGTCATGTTTATGTGGACAAACCCTTCCTTCATTTCCCTTTCCGTAAGCTTTCTCCAATTTTAAAACCCCATTCGGTCAAATTCAATTTCTAAGGCCCTCCCAAGCCTTTACGCGCTGCCAAGTGGCGCAGCTGAAAGAGTTCCAACCACATCGAATTTTAGATTGCATACACGAAACTAAATAATAACAATTATAATAATTTCTAAAATCAAAATGTTTTCTTTCCGGAAGGTACGTACATAGTCTTCAAGCCTAGGTTGGATCCAATCTCTACATCGACCCTTAATTGGGAGACTCTCCTAATTATATTTATCTAATCATACATTATTATTTTTGTAATTACATTTGCCAAAAAAAGTAGGAGTTGAGAAATACAGCACTAATTCTGCTGTTTAAGGTGAAGTAATGCATTTATTTGAACTTGGGATTGGGTGATTTTTTCTTTAATTTGTATAATTTAGGCTGAATTAGGCAAAGCAAATTGAGGTAAAATGTTATCTAGGTGTAGTATGATGATACCATCACCAGGTGCCGCATACTTAATGAGGAAGAGTACCCGCGTGCCCCATTAATTTCTCCACAAAAAGAGAGAACATCCCACAAACATCTTCTAAAAGATACGACTGGATTTGGGGACCTTCCGAAAGTCCAAACTTCACATGCAAACAAAATTTCCAAAATTACAAGCAAATAAAAATAAATAAATAAAAAAAATTGACAGAAGAATATAATATGATATATCTGATGGAATTGCGGTGAGGCACGTCACAGGCTTGTAGTTAAACTAAACCCTGTGACTAAAGCCACACACAAGCATCATGGTCATCTCGCATCTTCTTTACGAGCCTCTAGCACTGTCTCCACAACTGCGTGGACCAACACATTTGCGCCACGTGGGGGTTTCCCCATCCACTTCAATTTTACTCTCCTCCTACCACCACCACCACCGTGTTATGTCATGTTCCCCTTTCCCAACTATTAACATCTACCTCTCAACCAGAAAGCTCACATTCCCCATTACAACCACATGTTCAAATTAATATTCCTACGCAACAGGACAAAAAATGAATCCCCAACTGTAGTAATATTTAATAAAAACCGAACACCTCTTTTCACTTAAATTAAATAATGTCACCCATCTTGTATGCTTAATTATTGTCTAATAGTGACATCAAAATTTCAACTACCACTTATATAAGTGTTTATAATTCAATTCAATCGAATCCATATGGCAAAAATTGAATGGAACAAATCAAAAATTAAATAAATCAAAAACTGAAAAAGTTTAAATTTTTTATTGGATCTCACACACACAACTTATACTTGTACACCTAAGAATTTATGAAAAAATATACTAACTTATTTTCTTTACAATGTTATCATTATCGTATTATTTTAGTGTATGTTGTTTTTCAAATATTAATATTATTATTGACTAATATGTATAATTTACAAATGATGATGGTCAATGCTTTTAAAAAAAATTATATTTATTGTGTAATTTTATATTTATTTAAAATTAATTACATGATTAAAAACATTAAGACATGAAATAAAATCCAAGTTAACCAAATTAAAATTGGTATTATATTGGAACTGATCTTAATTATAGGCAAAGATTGTTATTAGATAAGTAGTGTGGAACTAGACTTCCTTTAAAGAAAAGTCGTGAAGAAAAAATGTATTTCCATAAATGAATTGACCTAAATGTAGTTGAATTATCCGTGGCTTAATAGAATTAATTCCCGAATACGAAAGGGTGGAGGCATAAAAATGTTAGAGTGACAAGAGAAATGAAGGTGGAATGGAATGATGAAGTGATATGGATAAGGATTAAAAAAACCCATCCCACAAGAAAAAAACAGTGTCCAGTACTTCATTCCCACAATCATCCATTTACATCAAATACATTACCGCCCCTTTCAGATGTCCATCTCAACGTCATCACCGCTTTTCTTAATTATCCACTTTCAAAAATGCCACGCTGTACAATAAAACCATTTTTTAGAAACACCGACTGTTATTCGAACAAACACGCACTACGTTGTTTATATATACCCCTCAGGGAACCCACAAACAAATGTCAATTACAATTACACTTTCTACTTCGAACTAAAAAGAATGGCTTCGTTGTGGGTGAGAGGCAAGTGCGTCGGCAAGGGCGCGTTTGGCGTCGTCAACGTCGCCGTTTCCAAAGCAGACGGTTGCGTTTTCGCGGTCAAGTCCGTCGATCGCAAAACGGGGCTCCCGGGTCAGTTGGAAGCGTTGGAGAACGAGATTCGGGTTCTTCAACGCCTGTTTTCGCCGCACGTGGTGGCTTATCTCGGCGATGATGTCACGTGCGAGGATGGCGCAACGTCGTCGTTCCGGAACCTTCACTTAGAGTACATGCCAGGTGGCACCGTCGCTGATTTGGACCCCGCTGACGTGGACGAATTTATGGCGAGGCGCTACGCGTGGTGCCTAGTGAGCGCGCTGCGTTACCTCCACGCGCGCGGCTTCGTGCACTGCGACGTCAAGGGGAGGAACGTGCTCCTAGCCGGAGACGGCTCCGTCGCGAAGCTCGCGGACTTCGGCTCTGCGGTGGAGTTCGGCGGCGAGGAGGCGGCGCTGCCGCGGGGGAGTCCGATGTGGATGGCGCCGGAGGTGGTACGGCGGGAGCGGCAGGGGCCGGAGTCCGACGTGTGGTCGCTCGGATGCACCGTGATCGAGATGGTCACTGGGAGGCCGGCGTGGGAGGATCGCGGCGTGGACACGCTGAGTCGAATCGCGTACTCGAACGAGTTGCCGGAATTTCCGAGCGCGTTGTCAGAGCTGGGGAAGGATTTTCTCGACAAGTGTCTGAGGAGGGAACCGAGTGAACGGTGGAGCTGCGATCAGCTGCTGCAGCATCCATTTTTACTTCCCTACAACCACGTTGTGGAATCGTCACCTCGGTGCGTTCTGGATTGGGTTGACTCGGAGTTTGCCGAGTCGGATAACGACCGTGAACAAGAAGAAAATATATTAAAATTTAACAGCCAGGAAAACTCGGTAAAAAATAGGATTGGTAAATTAGCAACAGTGTCGAGGGTAAAATGGGAAACTCAGGGTTGGGTAGTGGTGAGGGCAATTGAGCTCAACGGAGAATTATCATCATCATCATCGACAACAACAACGGCAACGGGAACAGGAGAAGGGGTAAATTGGGAATTTGATAGTGTAGTGGAGGCAGGGAGTTGTTTGGAATATTCAGAATCCGAAGGGGTAAATCGGGAAATGGGAAAGTTTGGTGGGAAGGGCACAGCTGGAGGGGGTGGTGGTTGGAGGTGTCGGTATGGGTATGGGTGGGAAAAGTTGGATAGCGTTAGGGGAATATTCAGCATTTACAGCTTGTGTTGTAAAAATTTGGTGTCATGTTATTTATTGTTCTTAATGTATTTCAATATATTATGTTTTTGGATTATTTATGTTGTTTACCTTTTACTGCACGTGACTGGAAAGGGGAAAGGGATTAGGAATATGAAAAAATTAATTGGAAAGGTGTTTGCAATTGAGAGCCACAAGGAATTGTATGGTAGAGTGAACAATCCAGCGTTGAGATCCCATGGGTGGAACCTTAGGGATGGGACATTAATATATTGGGTGGATTGTAGAATAAATTGATTGGGTGGCGTGAACTGTGAAGTGAGCAATGATCCACACTTGGACACATGATGCCTCACTTTTGTTTTAGTGTCATTGACATGATATCTTACTTGGGATCACAATTTTAGATAAGGAAATGATAAATTTAAATGAGAAAAGGTTCAGCAAAGCCAAATACAATTAGGTAATTACATGATTACATAATGACCCTAGCAACCAGCATACCTCGAGGTAATTATATTATTATATAATCACCCTAGAGACCAAAATCAGCTGAATTTATTGGATTAACGCTTAATCCATTCAAAATAACATGGTGGATTAAGTGATTCAATATATTACTCTTGAAATTAAGTGATTTAATCTATTAGTAATCTTCGATCTATCTTGAAATGAAATCAATAATGCAATATATCATACATGTTTTTTTTAACAATTAAATTATAGAAGTGAATGAGCAAGAGATTCATTGGATAGCAAATATTGTGCATTTGTACGGGAAAAGTTACTTCTATTCTGGCATTAACAATTTTTATAGCCTACTAGTCTACGTTAAATGTAATGAGTACAATTTAATTTCTTTCGGTAAGATAATATATATATATATATATAACAAGTAAAATATTAAATTAATTAACCAAAATATCTTGGTTTTGTACTGTGCAAGTTTCGGCCACATGGCTGAAAATTCCACACAACTCTGCATTCTTCTTTTTTTGCTGCATGAGACTTGTCACACACACACAATCAAATTTTTGTTTGGTTTCTCTCTAAATCACAAAGAAGAATTCAAGCACTTATACAAGAAATTAAAGACACTTATCTATCTCTTCCTTGTTGTGGGTTGGAAGCAAAAACCTCTTTTTTCCTTTAGTGTGTAGCTGTTGTAGGTAAAGGTAGGGGGAGAGAGTTTTAATTTTATTTATTTTGCTTCACAAATAGTTCATAGATGGAGATTTATTTCCTAAATCTAATTAGTTGTACTAATTTTATGGTTTAAATATACTTTTGGTTTAGGTAATATATATTTTTTTGTCTTCATAAAATTATTGTTTTAAAATAGTTTTTGTAAAATTTATTTATTTTTATTTTAGTTCTGGTAATTATTTTTAGTCTTTATAATATTTTTGTTCTTTTTAACAATAACCCCTTTAAAAAATAAATGGTAAAAACTAAAAACAAATTATTTACGTATTATAAGGACTAAAACAAAAAAAATACATTACAAGAATTAAAAATAATAACAAAGATTAAAATAAATTTTACAAGGAGAATTTTTAAAAAAATAATTTTACAAGAAAAATATATATTACATTTTAGTATATTTAAACTTATTTTTATTTTATATGTATATGTTGTGGATGAACTCTATAATTTGGACGTATTCTCTTGAATGTTATCGATGAATATCATTGTTCTTATATTGATCAATTGATAGTTCCTTATGGTAGATTAGTTTGGATAAATGAATAAACAATTTTGGTTTGTAGCAAAACATGGCTCACGGCCATTTAGGAGAAAAATAAAGAATTTTATACATTAAGTAAATTAAGAAGAGAAAAATCTTAAAATAAAATTTGATTAAATTAACACGACAAATCAAGAATACATATGCTGCAGATTACGTTTCAAATAAGTAAGAATTATAGGTATAGTTTTTTATGCTTGAGTAGAATAAGCAATAACCATTAAGGTTGGCAACAGAGAAGAGCATGCGTATAATTTAATTTAAGGTTTTATGTTCTAATTTTTATTATCGTAGTGGTATCTTTTTAGGCAGTAAAAAGAAGAGATATGTATTTATAAAGGTACTAAATCTGAAAGTAAGTTTAATCACAATATAACGCTCATGATGAATACATGTTTAAGCTAACTGCAGATAATTATTCTTATTGGAAGCCAATGATGGAAGACCATCTATACTGCAAAGATTTGTATGAGCCAATCACAAATGAGGAAATCTTGGGAAGGGAAAGATCGAAAAAGATTGGGAGATTCTCGAATCGTAAAAGCTATTCTTATGATTCAAAAATACATCGACAAAAAGCTTGTTTAACCACGTGTCGACTTATACCAACGCTGCGTATGAGTTGTGGATGAAGCTTGAATCTATGATTCAAAAGAAAACTCCTAGAAACAAAACTTATCTTGTCGGGCGATTGGTAAAATTGGAGATACTCGACGACCCGGGAATATGATCGAGCATCTAAATACCTTCAAAGGTATTGTGAATCAATTAATGAAAGCGGATATGAAGATTGATGATGAATTACAAACTCTTCTACTCCTTAGTTCTCTACACCGAGAGTTGGGACGCATTGGTTGTCACTTCTCGGCTAACTCAACATCGGATGGAAAGGCTTTAGTGCGGATCTTATTACGGATAGTCTGCTGAATGAAGAGTCCGGAAGGAAAGAAAGAGGAATGAGTAGTCACTTCGAGAAGCCAATGTTGTTGAGAATAGAGGAAGGAGTGAGCATAGAAGCAAAGGAAGGCTGTGGAAAGTCACAAGGAAGATCCAAGTCTCGTCTAGAGGTTTGACATGTTTCTATTGTGGAAAAATTAGGCCACAAGAAGCAAGAGTGTAGATTCTTGAAGAGAGATCAGAAGTTTGGATCTGTGCATCCCGACAAGATAGACCCCAAAAAGAAGTTGGAAGAAAAACCACAACAATGGCGTGGCATCGATGGAAAGGTGTTCCTTGTTGGTAAAGATAATTATCTAAATGTTGCTTTTGATGATTGCACTTGGATAGTTGATACAGGAGCATCCTTTCATGTTACTCCTCATGAAGGATTCTTCTCATCTTATCAAAAAGGAGATTTTGGAACAGTAAAAATGGGCAATCATGTCACAAGCAAGATTGTGGGAATAGGAGAAGTGACTTTGATAATAGAAAATGGAAACAAACTTGTGCTAAAAGAGGTAAGGCATGTGCCTGAGATATGCCTAAAACTTCTTTCAATAGGTAAACTAGATGATGTTGGAATGAAAAACCAGTTTGGTGGTGGAAAATGGAAACTTAGCCGAGGAAGCTTAATTGTTGCTCGCGACAAGAAGGAAGGCTCTTTGTACATCATGCAAGGAAAGATATGCAAAGGGGAGACAAATGTTGCTCAAGAAGAAAGTAAGGAGTTGTGGCATAAAAGATTGGGCCACATGAGCGAAAAGGGTTTAGAGATCCTTGCGAAAGATCATCTCCAAAGCATAAAAGGATAGCCATTTGGTTTATGTGAAGATTGCCTAGTGGGTAAGCAGCACAAAATATCCTTCCATAGACCTGATAGTGGAAGAAGAAAGCATATTCTCGATCTTGTACATTCAGATGTTTGTTCAACATCTGAAAAGTCCCTTGGTGGTGCTCAATATTTTGTTACCTTTATTGATGACCACTCCAGAAAGTTGTGGGTGTATCTATTAAAGAGAAAAGATGAAGTCCTTCGAGCCTTCAAGGAGTTTCACGCCTCAGTTGAACGAGAAACTGGTAAAAAGTTGAAATGTTTGAGGAGTGATAATGGTGGAGAATATAGAGGTCCATTCGAGCACTATTGTAAGACTCATGGGATCAGACACGAGAAAGTACCTCTCAAGACACCTCAAATGAATGGTGTAGCTGAAAGATTCAATAGAACGATTACCGAGAAGGTTATAAGCATGTTGTCTCATGCAAAACTTCCTAAGACATTCTGGGGAGAGGCAGTGGTTACTGCAACTGATTTGATCAACTTATCACCCTCAAGACCATTAAATGGAGAGATACCAGAAGAAGTATGGATCGGTAAAAAGGCCTCATATCACAACCTAAGAGTTTTTGGATGTAAGGCATCTGTTCACATTCCAAAAACTGAAAGGGCAAAGCTTGATGCTAAGGCAAAAGAATGTGTATATCTTGGTTCACCAAGAAATGAATTTGGTTTCAGATCATGGGATCCTGCAAATAAAAAGATTGTTCGAAGCAGAGATGTGGTGTTCTTTGAAGATCAGACAATCCAAGACATCAAGAAAATGAAGAAACCAACACTCAAGGTGAGTAATGATCAAAGTCCTCTGTGGTAAACAACATAGGGGGAGAGACTCCTCAGACAGAGCCAGATCAGGAGCGACAACTTGATGAGATGGCTGAAGAACCTGATTAGATAGATAAACCTAACATGACGATAGAAGATCAAACAATTGAGAATGTTCAACGGGAACCCCAATTGAGATGATCAACAAGAGAGAAGCAACCGTCAAGAAGGTATTTTTCAGATGAATATGTAAATCTTACTGATGAAGGTGAACCTCAATGTTTTGCAGAAGCCATTGAGATGGAAGACAAAGACAAATGGTTGCAAGCCATGGAAGAAGAGATTCAATCCTTAAAGGATAATCAGACATACGATTTGGTAGAATTACCAAAAGGAAGAAAAGTATTACAAAACAAATGAGTGTTCATGCTCAAGAGTGAAGAGAACAATCCAACCCCAAGGTACAAAGCACGAATTGTCGTGAAGGGGTGCAACCAAAAGAAAGGAATAGACTTTGATGAAATATTCTCACCAGTGGTGAAGATGACATCTATCAGAGCAATTCTCGGTCTGGTAGCAAAACTAGACCTGGAGATTGAACAATTGGATGTCAAAACAGCATTCTTACATGGAGATCTAGAGGAGGAAATTTACATGGAGCAACCAGAAGGCTTTGAAGAACCAGACAAAGAACACTTGGTGTGTCGTAATAGAAGAAAAAAGTCTTTATGGTCTAAAGCAAGCCCCAAGACAATGGTATAAGAAATTTGATTCTTTTATGATCCAACATAATTTTAAGAAGACCTCTGCAGACCATTGTGTGTTTGTGAAGAAATATGAAAATGGTGAGTCTATCATACTTCTCTTATATGTTGATGATATGTTGATTGTGGGGAATGACAAAATAAAAATAGCTGCTCTCAAGAAGGCATTGAGTAAGTCTTTTTCCATGAAAGACTTGGGTGTAGTAAAGAGGATTCTTGGAATGAAAATTTCTAGAGATCGTTCAAAAGGAATGTTGTGGGTATCTCAAAAAGATTACATTGAGAAGATTCTCAAAAGGTTCAACATGTACAATGCCAAACCTGTCCGTATTCCAATTGCTGGACATTTCAAACTTAGCAAATCTCAATGTCCAAAGAATGAAGAAGAAAGAGAAGAAATGAACAAGGTGCCCTATTCTTCTACCGTGGGTAGCCTTATGTATGCAATGGTTTGTACAAGACCAGGATATTGGCTATGCTTTGTAGGAGTTGTGAGCAGATTCCTATCAAACCCAGGAAAGGAGCATTGGGAAGTCTGTTAAATGGATATTAAGATATCTAAGAGAAACTGCCAAAAAAAGAAGCTTGTGTTTTGGCAATGAAAATCTAAAAGCTCATTGGATATTCGGACTTCGGATATGACAAGAGATGTGGATTCAAGGAAGTCAACATCGGGTTATCGATTACTTTTTGCAGGGGGAGTTGTTTCTTAGCAGTCAAAACTTCAAAAATGTGTGACATTGTCTACAGTTGAAGCAGAGTATGTAGCAGTCACTGAAGTCTCAAAAGAGATGCTATGGATGAAGAATTTTCTAAGAGAATTGGGACATGATCAAGATGATTATGTAGTGAGCTGTGATAATCAAAGTACAATTCATCTGACCAAGAATCCCATGTTTCATTTACGCTCAAAGCATATTGACATCCGTTATCATTGGATACGAGAAGTGTTGGATAAGAAGGAATTGAAGATAGAGAAAATTCATACAGATTCGAATTGGTCACTCATGATGACTAAGTCAATGCCAACCAAGAAGGTTGAAGATTGTTGCCAAGGTGCTGGTGTTGTGGTTCCTCCCAATTAAGTGAGGAAGGAGGAGATTTGTTGGAATTCCCTCCTTAATTGTTGTTCACAAGTCACAATGTTTGGGGGGTGAACATGTTGGGTTATTTTTTGGGCTCTCAACTATGTGGACAAAAGCCTAATACTCTCAAACCCGCTAAGTTCCTCTTTATAAGAGGAGAAGGGGTAGATTGAGAGACACATCCAAGTGAAGAAACCCTAAGAGAGTTAGAGTGTCTTTTCTGTATTCTTCTTTAAGAGAAAGAGAGATATATACAGAGAGGTTTGTATACCATCCGAGAGGGTGAGATTCATTGAGAGATCCTCAGAGATTGAGAGAAATACTTTGTAATCCTACTTTTATAGTGGAGATCTTTTACTGGACTAGGTCCCGTGGTTTTTCCTGAGAGGGTTTTTCACGTAAAAATTCTGGTGTCTTCTTCCCTCTACTCTTTCAGTTATTTTTTTTTTACGCTTCCGCATAGTGCTCATTTTGCGTTCACAGAGGAGGGAATTGGTATTGCTGAATCCCAACACTCCCCACATGGTCTCATTAATGCCATGGTGTCCTCCACAGGCTCTTTCTAATTAATGCAACAACTCATTCATTAAATGTGGTGGTGACCTTTCCATCCTCTCCTCTGACCATCACGGCGAAAAGTGCTTTCTACGATCCTAATTTCCTATGAGATGTCAGGATTAGGATAACTTTTCTGAAAAGGCAGGGCTCAACACGTGATCCTTACTTATTGTTACCTATCCGAGGCAGATTGGAAAGTGTGGACCTGCCAAGGCCTGGTTTCTTGACCTGCTTTTACCAACATTCCTTGTCTTTCTTTTTTAAGGATGAGACACTCAATCTATTCTTCCTCATATTCCTTGTCCTTTTCCTTTTTTAAAAACGGGAACAAAATCAGATATGAACATATTTCTTGACTTTAAAATAATTACATTAAAATCATTCAAATCATAATTTATAATTAAATAATAGATAGTATAAAACTATTTTATACGGTAAATGCATAACAATTATAATGAGACAAAAATGATGTTTTGTATAGATTTTAGAAGTAGAAGATATTTTGTATAAAAAATACAAAAAAGAAAGGATGTTAGAGTAATTTTATTTATTATAATGGAATTTTTTTTTATTATTTGGGTGGAGATTTTCTGATAAGATAACTAGTTTGCAGTAAAATAACAGAGAAATCTAATCTAATGTCATTATAATGGAAATTGACGAGAAGACAAACGCAATATAAAATAAATAAAACATTAAATTAAAGCAAAGCAAAAGTAAGTGAAAAGGCCGAACTTAAACCTAACAGAAAATTAGAGGACTAAAATGACGTGTTATAAAATTTACCATAAAAAGGGGAAGCAATTAAGAACCACACAAGATGAATGAAAATGAAAGATTGGAGTTGTTGTTGTATGTTTTTTTATTTTGACTGAGAGAGACATATAAGGAGCATTGAGTTTGAATAGCACATGGAAGTTGCAATATGATGTTTTTTTCTTTGTTGAAATGAATTTACCATAAGTTGGGCAACCCACATGTTAGGCAGGACAAGGTCACAAGAAGCATGCCTCATGCTGCTGCCGACGCCGCAATACTTTTTGCTTTGCCCCAACAATTGCATATGGCAAATCCAATTGGTCACTCTAATTTTGAGGGGAAAAAAAGGAAATACTATAAAGAAAAAGGAGTGGAGAAGGTTCATATTTGATCAAATAGAATGCATTATCAAATTGGATTCTTATGATTGGACCTTAGTACCTACAACTTCCGTGATATTTTTGCCATGAATTAAGGTCAGTGCTGCTTAATAACCCATCACTTCAGGTGCCAAACTTATCCACATGTACCACAACACATGTATAAACACATCGTCATAGATCAATTAATGCAACATGCACTTCAACTGTCTTTTTATAAAACGAGTGAGCGTTTAGATTTAATATTTTCTAACAATTAAAATACAACACTCATTCATTTTGGCTTAAAACCTATAAAATAATATGTAATATGGATGCATTGAGAGTGTTATATTTGCCATTTGTTGAAAATATATATATAACTTATAAAGGGTGAAATAAAAAAAAATAATCAAGGTATTTACTAACCTACAAATAGTAGAGTGGGTTAAGAAAAAAAAATATCTCTTCGTGTGTGTATATATATTTTGCTTTTCATTTTGTTCAAGACGTTATTATAGTTTGAAAATTACTTTTTATTTTTGTTTTTACATATAATTATATTTTTTTTCTTATTTTTCTCTTTTTATAAATTTGTATAACAAACAATAGAAAAAGGACTACGATGTTTCCACTATTTTTTTGTAAATTTTCATTATTCATAAAAATAAAAATTAACAATATGTTTTCCAACTAAAGACCAAATTTGAATGTGGATAAGAGATTATCCTCCTTTTAACCAATAATTGAAATAACTCCAAGGGAGAAAAAAATCCCCGAAGACTGCCTCAATCTATTTTCTTTTTTTTTTTCTTTTATTTTATTTTATTTTGGAAGGGGTGTTTAGCGAATAATTTAATTGCGTTGTGGCTTGGGTTGTCAATACAACAAAGTTCACCAAATTGGCTAATTCTTAAACGTGAACTTCGTTTTTAAAAGCAAGCTAACGGACCAAACACACAAGTTACCTCGTCGGGGTTCGCGTTACATGATTGCATATAAAATTTTGAAAAAAAAAAAGTGAAAGAAGAAATAAAAAATAATAAAGTGAAGAAAGATATTTAATGGAACAAGCAACTTTCATTTATATAGAAATATAAGATATTTATTTACCTTTCAATGCGAGAATGAGAAGCGAGACAAATATAAAAATTTAATATTTTTGAGGATAAAAAATAGTTGAGAATCTCTTTTGATAACCTTACAATAAATATAAGAATAAATATTCCTATTTTCATATTTTTGAAAATGAAAAAAAAAATAACATGAAACAAATATTCTCTTAAAATGATGTTTGTTTTAATATATAAATGAATATTATACAAAAAAGTGCATTTAAGAATATCACATTCTCATTTTTTTATACGTTTTGTAAGAATATAAAATATAAAATTTAGCTTTCTTTTTTTTCTCACAGTAAAGTGTGAATATCTTGCGTTCCAACGAGAATGAAAGTTAATAACTACTGATCTCCACTTCTTTATTTTATGTCTCTTCTTCCACTTTTATATTTTAATTAAATAATTATTTTCTAAAATTAATCAATGTTAACCAAACATGTTTAAGAGAATAATATCCCTCATTAGACCTAATAGCTAAAGATGGAGTACCGTGTTGATAGAAGACAAAGGTGAGGGATTGAAGATACATGTGAAAGACACTGGAACACTCAGATAAGACAAAAATAAGAATATATTGATAAACTTTATAAGACTTTATTGTGGGATAATTCCTAAAATTGTGAATGTCTCTAACATGACGTAGGAAATTTCCTAATTTGGGCGTGTGAAGTATCAAGACAAATCTTAAAATAATGGTAGCTTTTCACCAAGAAAATGTATTTTTTACTGTAAACAGTGTTTTCAAACAAGTTTTTGTTATGTAAAAAATATATTTTCCGTAAAACATTTCCACAGCAGGACCAAAATTATTGAGAATGAATCCTAAGCAGTTATTTTGTACCAAAGAACCATTCGAAGCAGTCAAATCATATAACAAATCATATAAAAGTAATGAGCATGTTTCAAACATGGTCCACCTTTCAGAGTTTTGAAAAGGAGTGTCCAAATTGGTTAATATGAATTTAGCTTCAGGCCAATTACTGATTTTAAGTGGTATGAGGGTTTTATCATGAAATACAAATTTCAGAACGTATCTCAAGGAACTGATAAACAACTAAAGCAAAATAAAACAAACCAAACTTATGAAAGGCAAAAGGGAAACTAAGCTGCACAAAGAGACCATTTCTAATAGTTGGATGAAAGTTTATATACTAAATTAAATGAATAAAATTTGTGTGAAACCCTATTCAGAATACATTTACATGACTACGCAACTAAGAAAAGAATTATAAGTGAAAAAGAATCAACTGTACATACAGCAACCAAACTAAAGCCTCAAAGATTCAATCATCTCTCACAGGATTGATCAAACAACCCAATCTATTCAGCCATTGACTAAAGAAATAAGAACCTAAAAACTTTCACTGCAAAAAAGCCATGGTCGGAAGGCTTAGGTAGATGCTTACATCCACCATGTTAAATTCCTTAACCCTGAGGCACTCATTTTCAATGCAGGTCTTCTCCAGTAAAATTTATAGCAAAATTTTCTCTTGGCTTGAATCAAGAGATCAGTAGGAGCCGCCGCCCATCACTGGAGGCATGCCAAAAGGGGGCATAGGCGGCATCCCCATACCGCCCATAGGAGGAGTTGTTGGGGGAGCATACCCCCCTCCACCCATAGGGGGAGCATATCCTCCTCCTCCACCCATACCTGTCATTGGCATTGGTGGTGCAGGCAAAGCAAGTGGTAGCAACTGAGCATGCATATTCTGGAGATGATTGAAATAGTGTTAATTTGGTAGTCAAATATAAGACAAAATATGTACCCATAAAAGGAGATAATCTGACTTTGTTATGGAAAGGATTTGATAAAGGGGAGTGGGGGGAGTACCTGCCGAGCAATAACTTCCTTCTCTTCCTTCTCTTTAGCTTTCTCCTCATGTTGTGCTTCAATTTTTTCCTTGATAAGGTCATCCACCTTACTAGTTTGCTCTCGAATAAACTAGGGGGTAAAATATTAAAAATGCTCATCAACAAAACAAAGAAAATTCATCCACTATTATAGTGAAAGAAACTCCAGTGAAAAATATACCTGTAAGAGGTAGGGGAAAGCAAAATCAATCATATTGTTCATCCAAGCTAGCTCAAGAGCAACATCTGGCCGTATTATATCGTAACAGACAAAGAGGCATGATGCAAAACACTCTTTCTTCCCCTGGAAAGAAGTAAAGACAATGATATGAATATAACTCCTTTGTAAAAAATTAAGACCAAAGAAGGAGGAAGCTAGCATGACAAATAAAACAATAGTGAGGTGAAGGAATGAGATATGAATATGAAAATAGACCTGATCAATGAAGTAAATAAGCAAATCCTCCGAGAGTTCGCGGTCACCAGATTGAGAGCAAGTTTCCATGCAGTCCTTGTAAAGTTTGTCTTTTTTTGACAAAGCAATGGATTGCTTCCATCTTCCAGCTTTCTTATAAATATAAGCAGCAACACGCCTCATCTCAAGAAGCTCATGCTTCTCAATCTGCACATACACATTGTTAAAGCCCATCACTAATCGGTCAAACTTTAAGGTGCTGTTTGTTTTAACAAAATGTTCTGTTTTCATTTTTAATTAAAAATATGTCATTTTATTTTCATTTTGTTTTCTGCTTTCAAAGATTTGTGTAAGAACGAGTGAAACTTTTTTTTTCACTGTTTTCTGTTTTAATTACAAAAATTTCTGTTTTCAGTGATTCCTATACAATTTTTTGAAACCAGGAAACAAACTGAAAATAAGGTGGTATTTTTGTAGTTAAATGTAAAAACAGAAAATGAAAACATTAAACATTTTCTCAAAGCAAACAACCCCCAAGTTTCCTAGTAATATTCAGATTTCAATTTTAGCAATTTGTTCAAATAAGACAGGATACAAGAGATTCACCTTCTGTGCAAGACCAATCTGATCGAAGTTGTCGTGCAGATCTATGGATTCATGAAGTCTATCATAGTCCTCCTCCTCAACGTAGATTTCATTCAAAGCTTCATTAACAGCAGACACATTGTTGCTTTGAACTGCAACCATGTATGGCTTAACCAATTGGATGTGGCCTGCCTACAAACCAGAAAAATTCAAGCAACAAATAAGATTATTGCATAAAATATTTTCAAACAGTAATTAACCTCACCAAAACAAGATTAAAACTTAAAGCATTAGAAAATAGAATAAGAGACATACAGACCTTCCGCAGTATATCTACAACACGGGTATGGTCCACACGAAGGGCAAGCACATTAAGAAGATCATTTATAATATCAGGATGTTCTTGCAAGTAGAAGTGAACAGCCTTATAGTAGAGCTCCACACTTGCAACCTTAACTATAACATCTTTGAATTGCATGTGGTCCCATGCTTCGGGAGAGTGATTCATTACAGTAGTTGCAGCATTATCAAACTCATCATATTGGATGTATAGGTATGCAAGTTCCATCCAATGCTGCTGCTCATCACAGGCTCGAATAAGCTTGGGAATGTTAAGCCGAGTTGAGAACAACTTAATGTGCTCCATTAACTTCTCAGGACGATATCTTGCATAAAGAACTCCTAACTCAGTAAAGATACCCATATGAGCGCGCTCCAGTCCTAGTCCACTCTCCATTAGAGATATGAGTTCACTAAAGCATCCTCTGTTTTGATAATACTCGCTTACCTCTTCCAAATCATCCACCTTCATAATGATAAAGAGAGATTAGCAATCAAATAACAGAAAATAACAAATAATCAACAGTCATCTACCACCTGTTGCCAATGTTCTACATTTCCCAATTTTCATAACAGCTCATTAACTTGCCCATAAAGATGCAATATGAGGGATAAATTTTTATATTGAAAAGTTGAGTGAGGCAGGGATAACTGGATTATCAAGATAAAAAAAAATGTTAAATTATTCTAGAAAAATAGTGCTACCTGAATAATGACATTGAGACCACAGATCTGAGCCAAGCGGAATTCCTCGGCATCAACGCAGGCGAAACAAACTTCCTTCCATGTTTTTGAACTGTTTGCCTTCCTAGCAGCATCAACAGCACCTTGGAATTGATTAAGCTTCACCAATGTCACTGCTAACTTAGCCCAGTTTGAAATAAAAGCAAATATAATTTTTGCAGCCTCATAGAGAGCCTCATCATACAAACGGTCTCCAACATTTGGTAAATTAGCAACATTTGGCATCAATATAAACTCTTCAATTTCTCCAAGCCGATCAATCTTCGCATATGAATAAATGAGCTCACCATCCACCTTGGGCTCTCTGGTCTTCTGCCTAACCATGAGAAGGTACCTTACTAGGTCATGGTATACTTCTGCATCTTCAGCAGCTTTTATAACCTCTAAGAAGTGAGTGGAATCATCTGCACGGATGAATGATTCAATTGCATCACTTACTAAGCCTTCTCTTAGTTGTGCCTTGGCCACTTGGCTCCATACAGCATCTTCTTCAACCCGGAATGCAAACTCCACAGCTCGATCAATGGTCTGAATGTTATCTAGTAGGACATTAACAGCCTGAACATTCAAATTAAATTTTTTGAAAATGACAAAAGCTTCTTCATATAGTTGTGCTTCTACTGCCACCTCCCCAACAGCAGGGCCATCAAAGTTGTCCAACCTATTAATGTAATCCATGACTCTTGAGGGATCTGCCTTGACTGCAGTAAGGATCAGCAAATTTTGCAGATTAAAGTTTCCACTGAAAGCAGAATTTTGTAACACAATCTTTTCAAGAAGCTCAATCAACTCATGGGGAAGATCAGCAGTCATAAAAGCTTTCACTGCAGCAGAAACTTGCTCAGGACTCTGGCTTTCAGGCAAAGCAGTGGACACCACTTGATCAATCAACTGCCTTCTAAACTCATTCTCAGGATTAAGAACTTTCTCCCAGAGGTCTGCATCCATACGTTCTACAACATATCTGATACAAACATCAACAAATAACATG
Organism: Mucuna pruriens; assembly: GCA_025330945.1. Classification (NCBI taxonomy): domain Eukaryota; kingdom Viridiplantae; phylum Streptophyta; class Magnoliopsida; order Fabales; family Fabaceae; genus Mucuna; species Mucuna pruriens. The sequence continues at coordinate 10,439,622 of JAENHJ010000324.1, read as the reverse complement.
AGTGTCCCAAACTAACAATATGAAATATAATGACACCTTGAAGAAGGATAGTACACCCACCTGGCTTGGAGTTTGAACAAGGAATTTTTATTGGTAACATTAACAAGCTCATCATCACATTGCCCCCTTCGGTAAGCAACAACAGCAAGTGTAGGATCCCGTTTCTCACAATATTTACCAACAACACGAGAATCATAATATGGGTTGGTTGTAAGAAAATGCTCAGGATTGTTATTACTGTCAATGATAATTTTACCCAGAGCATTATGCACATGCACATCCTGACTTCCCTCACTCACAAGATGCTCTAAGAACTGAGTAAGCAAGCGGAGACGATTCCTGCACATAGAAAGTGAAATGAGAAAAATAATATGGTAATTTGGAGGTGCAGGGTGGAAAAGAAATTGCACACCTCTTCTCACATTCTTCAACTAAAGGTTCAACCGGAAGAAGAGAACGAACTGAAAGTATAAGACCTTTAATGAAATCTTCAGGGCATTCATCATCTAACAACTGCCCGACAACTAGAGGAGCATTTCCTGGATTTACCTATAAGCAAGAAGTATAACATAAGAAATTCGTGTTTAAGATCAGCATAGAAAGATTTAAAATACACTCCTATAACAAGAATCCCAAAAACTAAATACTACCCCTCACAACCAATTTACCTTTTGAACATAGCCTTCAATATAACGAAGCATGTTGTTGGTGTACAGATAATGGGTGAGATCTGGAACAAAACCAAAACGATCACACACGTTAATCAATGGTCGTGCATCTGGAAGCTTGGTCTCCATTAGAAAGTTCTTTGCCTTCTCAGCATCATAAAAGTTTGATTCTCGAGTAACACGCTCAACCTCCTTAATTTGTCCAGTTTTTGCAGCTGCTTCAATGTACTTGAAGTGAATATCAGGATCCTCACTGTACAAGAAATAAAAAACCAAAATTAGAAAAGAAAAAACAAAAGTAGTCTGTCTAGAGAACTGCCGTCATGTACAATGTCCCTTAAGAAATACCTAGAGCTCAAATAGGCACCCAAGAAAAAGTATAGTCCTTCATAGGACTTGAATTGCTCAAAGAGTTTAATGCATGCATCAATACCCAGCTGTTCACAATATTCCTTAGCAGTCTGCAAATCTAGTACTAGTGAGATTCTTTGGTAGAAATTATAAAAAGCCCAAAAAAATTGTTGTAAAAAGTCTCATGGAAACATTATACCAACTACTGATCCCTAATACAGCACCTGGACAATTATTTGAAGATTGCCCCTAAGGTTGACCAGTAAAAGATCTTTCATGCACTCCAGCGCCCATTCTTGGGAAAGGGTTCCAAAGAACTCAACTAGAGCCTGAAAATAATTTTGTGATAAGAATATATAACAATTTTTAGATAGATACAGTCACTTGAGCACTTGAAAACCAAACCTGTGGTTCAATGGCATGTGTATTCACAATGACACGTTTGATGTCAGGCAACTCAGTATAATGCTGCACAAGCAACAGATGAGAAGGTTCAAGAAATTATTCTGACAAGAAATAGCAGTCAGTTGTCAGAATTGAAGAAAGAACCTGAAGAGCCCGTATGAAAAGGCCGGCCTTTTCACAAAGCTGAGCAATCCGTGGACGATCATAATGACTAAACATACCATTGGCCAATATAGCATCAGCAACATTTGGAAAGGTCACAAGATTAATTTCCAGTACCTAAAAATAGTAAATATTGAAAATTTTCAAAAGCTTAAGAAAGAAACTACATCACACCAATTGAATCTTGGATAGAGATTACAGTAAAGAAAATAAAAGAACCTTCGTTTGAAGATGTCCATGTTCAGGTAGGTCTGACTTCAGCACATCCAATAAAAAGGCAGTTGCCTCGCGAATTAAATTCCTCTAAAATGTAACAGAAGAAACATATAACAAAATTAAGGGTCAACGTTACCAGCACATAAATAAGAAACAAGGGAATAATTGGTTCTTATTTTAACAAATAGTTCCCAGTTCTCAAAATAAACCAATATCTTTAGCCCAAGTAAGACAGTTATAAAAAGACATCAACAAACCATGCTTTAAGAGAAGGCCTGGTTTAATGTATTTAAGATAGTTTCTCATTTCCAATTTTCAACTAGCTGGAAGATAAAGTTCCTGCATTCTCAAGCATTTTTCATTGTTCCATTTAAAACAATTATTAGATTTTTAAAAAACAAATTAGAACAGGCTCAAGTAATCAAGCATACTGATTCTATAAAGGAAAACAAAGAATGCAACAGTGGGGGTGGGGTGTACGTGATACTTCATTCTTTAAATTGTGGGTCGAATTAAAAATATGATTGGAGAGCACAATGAACCCGTCATCACCAAAGCTAAAGGATAAAACTAAATAAACCTGAAGAAAGAGATCAGTTATTGTGTTGTAGTCAATAGGGCAACCCCCCTCCATTTGAGACATCATCAGAGCAAAATTTACAGCACCCTGCAATGAAACAAGTTCTGAATAAACAATAAAAAGTAGTAAACTAGCAAGGTAATAGACATTCTATAAAGGTAACTAGGTAAGCATCATAAACAATATAGAACCATTTCCGATTGGATGGCATTTAACTGCCATTCATGAGTGCTATTATTTTATACAGGTTAAACTATGATCAGAACAGAAACAAGTGTACCACAAATGAATTTCATAGAAGGTAAGGCATATTCATTTCAAATTTTAGTTCTGAAAGAAACCACTAACCTGGGCATCTGCCCGTAATATTGTTTGCAAAAGGAACATGTAATCAGGCGCGTATCCAACCTTCGAAAATAAAAGGAAAAAATACGTTTAACGTTTACTATAAAACAAAAATAATTAGACTATGTAATGAGACAAAAATATAACTCAGTACCACAATTTTCATAATTCTATAAAATAAAACCTAATAAAAAAATTGCTTCATTACCTGCTTTGAGTATACCAGAATCTTGTCAAATTCCCTCCTCTCAGCAAATGCTGCAACAACTTTTGGTGTGGCTCTGGCTTTGATATATATTTTCAATGCAAGGTCATTATCCACTGTCTGCATTATATGCATGTATTGTAAGATTAAAAATATCATCAAAATAAAAATAAAGCAAACTGCAGTACCATAAATGTGTGTTCTGCATGCAAACATAAATGAAACATGCTTGTGTGCACTTTACATGGAAATCCAAGCATCAAAAGCATATATCCAAGGAAGGGGGAAACAGGGAAAACAGGCTCTGTATGGATAAACAGCCTAAGAAGTACTCAATGGAGCTAATTAAATTAGCTCTACTATCATAATTGTGGTCTAACCAAATAAGTTTACTAGAGTTTGAATAGACATTTCAGCATAAATGATGAAATTTTGATGATATTTTTATGGCTAAATTAGTCAAAACCTATTGCAAAAACAATTACCTCTGTAAGCTGTATTCCGCTTTCACAAAGGCATACCTTCATAACTTTCAATTTATAGCTTGCAAAAATAAGTCAAAACAGATTATATGGGTTTTTCAATTTTCAAAAGTTATTTTAATAAGCTCATCCAAACAGGGCCCAGAGTTTGATATTAATATTAGTATCCTCAAAGTAAACCAAACCAGTCACCAGAAATGCGAGAAAGATGGAGACTGTTGTAGTTTGTATTTTGTGACAGTTTCTCCATTCAATTATAAAAAAGAACACTTGCTTTTGTAACCATAATTATTAGTTTCAAATTTATAAGAATGGTGATCAGAATTTTCAATAAGCAAAAAAGGAAACACAGATCACAAAATAACTTGTTTTTCCCCCTAACCCTAACTCAAATGATAAAGAGACACAAAATCAATTTAATTTTCTATCAGAACCTTCACAAGGTCACCAAGCTCCTCACTGCATTCAAGTTTGTCCTCTGCTAGCCAATTTTCCAAAAGATTCTTTTTGTTTTGATTTACCACAAGCCGTGACAGTTCCAATGACTCAAAAGCATTGAGTTTTCCCCTGGTTAACAGAGTACCAAAGTACTGTAACAATGGTGGCGTTTGCCCAGCTTGCACAGGTACACTCTGAAAAGAATAATAAAAGAAATCAAGAACTAGATGAAAAAAGCATATTAAACTCCCATATAAATTGCCACAATAAATAAATACCACACAACTGAGAGAAAACACTTAACAGAATCAAGAAGCACCAGAAGGAACAACAAAGAAAATCTTAACACAAATGTACACCTGAAATTTTGCAACGGTGTCAGGAGTTCGAAGAATTCCTTGTGGGGATTCTGCAGCAAGCTCTGCAGCTTCCTTATACTTGGTCTGAGCAAATAATTCTTGAAACCGCTTGACAACCTGAGAAGGAAGAAACATGATAACCACTGAGGGTAAATTATAAAACCAAGAGAAAAATGAAAAACAAAATAGTCATACTTCCCAGTTCCCTCTAATCAAATCAACAAGAAAGAAAAGTTGGTAAAGATAAACTATATGCTAATCCAATGATTTTTTTTTTTTTCAGTTTAAATAAAAAGCATGGTACCTTGAACTTAAAAGCTGTAAAGTGACCTTTCTAGTACTCAACATAAAACTACACACAAGTATATACCACAAACACAAATAATATATAATTTATACTTCTATTGCACTTTTATGCCAGTCACCTTGCTTAAAATTGTTCTAGATCACACCCTGGAACCGCTTTTCAGATAAATATTATATATTAATGCAAAAGGCATACCCTGAAAATTGAATAATATTCTAGTTCTCATAAAACAACATTCATGCAACTCAATAAAATCAGCCAGTGTCAAAGTCAATACGAATATGTAAAGTTTGACAACATAACAGCACAAAGTTAACCAAATGTAACTCATTTTACCAATTCTTCTGCACCAGGGAGGTTTCCTCTTTTAGCCAGATTGACAGCAAGTTCCAAATTGTTTAGCTGCAAAAGTTCCAGGAAACATTTAGGTTCCAAAGAAATTATTCCCAAAATTCTGTTACCCCAAAACATACATAATAGCTAAATTACCTGGCCACTAACAAAAGGTACAATGGCTGCCTCATTTATAGTAGCAAGCAACACCTGGCCACGTCTATTGATGGCATAAAACCCCCCTACTGATGGTGCTTCTGTGGTCAAAAATATAGGATCGGGACTGATTCGGTTTCTATAAACTGCAGTTGAAGTCTCCAGATCATACACAAATAAAAGCCCGAGCTTTGTGATAACATAAATCAATCCATATTTATTTGAAATCTGCACAACAAAACAAATATTTTACAAGATGTCAATCAAGAATGGAGAATATTAATTGATCATTGAAGTTCACACTTATACCTGCATTGACACAGGAAAGTCATCAGCAAAGTCTGGAGGGAAGAACAGATCTGCTTGTTTCTTAGTAAATGATGGTTTGCCTAACAAATGCCACAATATACCAGATGGTATCAAGAAGTATGAGTTGCCAAGGAAAAAAACCATTTACTTTAGCATACCTCATTCTAAAGATTCGCATGTTAAAAGCATCAAAAGAAAAGAATAAACCAACCATAAATTAAGCAAAAAATAGAGAAGCATAACTCAGAATGCATATAAAATAGTTAAATAGAATACCAATAAAAGATACCAAATCATAGCTTTCAAGTATATCTGGTAGGTAATAGATAGTCTATACAATGATCTAGCATTGGTTATACCTGGTTGGGCACCAAGTTCAATGACATGCATCTTTGATGCAATCTGTCCAGCATTCATACTCTTTGATGCAAAACAAATAAGAGTAGAATCCTTATCATTCCCAGCGACCTACATGTCACATAAATTAAAAATATCAAACAGCATTGAATTAGCAGCAAAACTAAAAATCACATTTGATATCCATATAAATGAATCAGAAAGGAGATAAAATTACTCTAAACATAGCAAATGTGGCAGCATGTGCTTCAAGAGCCTGACTACGATGCTGATCCACAGAGAAGAGTTGCATGCTTCCTTTTACTAGTTGTGGTCTCTACAACCAACAAAATGTGATAAAATTACTCTAACAATTAATAATCACATTAAAATGTAAACTTCAGGGACCTCTATAAAATATAAGAAGAAAATTCATTAATTATTAAAAAAATCTATTAATAAGGTACAAGAACTAGTTTAAGGAGAATAATAGTTCTTAAGATAGAAACAGAAACACTCATTATCTTAAAAAGAAAGAGTATACCTAACCTTTTGTTGTTACTTTACATAGTAAAATCCTTTAAATATTGGGCTTAAATACACTTTTTGCAATTGGTATTTCATGTTTTTGCAAATTTTGCCACTCAACTATAAAATTTGCACATTTTGCCACCCAACTTACAACGTTTCACACATTTTATCCTATCATTAAATTTCTATCAAATTCAAATGGTTTGCTGACATGGCTTATGATGAGGCAAATAATGTGTCATCTAATTATATTTTTTTCTTATATTTAAATGCACTTTTTGCAACCCATCTTTCACATTTTTGCGAATTTTGCCATCCATCATCATGAGTCACGTCAACAAACAGTTTAAATTTGACAGACATTTAACGGTGGAGCAAAATGTGCAAAATGTTGTAAGTTGGGTGACAAATTCATAAAAGTAAAACATGGGTGGCAAAAAGTACATTTAAGCCTAAATATTATGACTGAGAAGTGGAAAAAATATAAGCATTATAGTCTCTGATACAAGGTTTGGCAAAAATAATACCAAAATAAAAGCTTAGGAAAATATAGATACAAACCATCAAGTGAATAATTAGAAATGGTCAAACATATTTACTTCATAAGAAATTCCTAAATATCTTCATTTGATATGTTGGAAAGATGTCTTAATTGTGGTCACCCTTAGCCTGCCTTAGTTGTAGCCTCTTTAGGCTAGTCTCTATTGCAGTCTCCAATACCTCCATTGGGCCGGATGCAAGGGGATGTCTTTAGTCTTACATAACAATGGGTAATGGACTCGATAGGTATCCGCAAAAGTTACTCATAATGGATAGGGTAATTACCCACTTAACGGGTATGAGGCCGGCTACAGGTAATTACCCATAAAATTTAACAGGTATGGGTGGGAATACGGATATCTTAGTTCCTAACCCTACCCATACCCATACATATTATTATTGTAAAACCTAAAAGGTATCTTATTTCTTTATTTTCTTATTTCCTTACTTCTTTATTTTCTTATTTCATTTTATTTTCCCAATTTTTTTCTTTTTATTGTGCTATCGTCGCCCTTTGAAAGCATGAATTATCAACTTCATGGTTCATCCATCTCGAAAAATGGTTCTATAATTGTTCTTGAATTTCATGGCTACTCCTTTTGATTCTCCATTATTATTATTATTATTATTATTATTATTATTATTATTATTATTGTAAAACCCAAGAGGTAGATCATGTTTTCCTTATTTATTTATTTATTTCCTTATTTCCTTATTTCCTTATTTCATTACTTCTTTTTATTTCCTTGTTTTGTTATTTTTCTTTATTTTCTTATTTTTCTATTTCTTTTTCCCCCAATTTTTTCTATTTGTTGTGCCACTGTTGTCATTTGAAAGCATGAATTCTTAACTTAATGGTCCACCCATCTCAAAGAATACTCCTACAATTGTGTTTGAATTTCATGGCTATTCTTTTTTATTTTCCATTATTGGTACAAAATAATTTTCAAATCCGTAAAAAACATTATTGCTTACTTTTCTATTTATTTAAAGTTATTTTTCATCTAGAATTACTATTATATATATATATTGAAATTGATTCAATAGTATGTATGTATATTTCATTTTAAATTATGTTATTTTTTTAATTTTGGTTATTTTTTTTACTTCATAATTATAACTACCTATTGTAATGTATTATTTTTTAACGAATTTTAGAGAGTAACAACTCAAGATTTGGAAATTCATAAATTTGTTATTCTGAAAGCTTATTATATTTGTAATTTTTAATACCTAATCATTATAATTTGTAGAAGGTCTTTGAATAAGATTTTAATTTTTGTGATGTCTAATGATTATGATTGTTATATTTTATAATAAAATTTAAATAGGATTTTAATTTAATTATTATTTTATTTTAATTGATAATTTTTATTTATCAATTTTTATAATCAATAAATGTGCAGGTAACAGGTACAGGTATGGACATTTAGGTACCCAACAGGGAATGGTACAGGTATTAAAATTACTACTCAAAGAGTATGGATCCAAGTCCAGGTATTTTTTTTAAGTACACATATGGGGACGGAAACTATAGTACCCTACCTAGACCCTACATATTGCCATCCCTACTTACATCACCTAGTGATATGGCCTAAGTAGTACTTATAAGGCTTGAGCAATCCCCACCTTACAAGCCAATTTTGTAAGGTTGAATTAAACTCAGTCCAAATTTTAAGATGTACCAAAGTCCCCTAGCCTTAGGCGTGTTGTTGAAATTTATATATCTTAATATTGCACGTGTGTAAAACCCTTAAAAATTTTCCATGTAGATGATAAATATATATCTAATTCATAAAATTACATAAGGAAACATGAATATTTTCATTATTTTGTAACCCAAGTGTTTTGCCATGTAATTCATGAAGTATAAGCTAATTCATAGATTTTCATCAGCATAAATTCATAACAAGCTTGTGATCTGTAATACATTTTGGTAAAAGATCAGATAGGAACTGCCTGCTAACATTACCAACACATACCAATCAAAAAGAGATTTTGAGTGCATAACTTCTTACAGTGACAGAGAGGAACAGGGTGGTTTGTTAGATCACCCCATAATATGCAAAACAAGTCTACCTAGGTGAACAAATTAAGATAGCACTAGTTACTACATTTCAAGAGATGATGTCAATGTCATTCTTACAAATGGCCACAATGAAACACACAAGATTGCCAAAAAATTTCAGCCTATTAGTAAGTTGATGGGAGGAATTTCTAACACCTAAAAAATCAATGCCTGAAAATCATTAACAGAAAGAAACTACATACCTCTGGTGAACCAGGAGCAATTCCAATCAAAACCAACCACTTTTCATTAGGATCACAACGATAATTGATAATTTGGTTATTTGCCAGATTAGCTGTTCGGTCAAACATCTTTGTTGGCTCACTGTCACCTAAGATATGAGAAATGGTAAAGATATTAAATACACAAACCTAAAAGGTTCCAGTGCATAGTATGAAGTTGATGTATAAGATGTTCAAATGTCAAATTTAGATAGAAAATAGAATTCCATAAGAGAACAGGCAATTAAACATATGTTTAGTTTAGTCATGGAAAATCATAAAAACTCACCTTCAACTGACCAATGATATACAGACGTCTGAGTGACAATTCCCAGTGTCTTTGGAGTTATCCACTTCCAAAAGACAACCTAAAGGAAATGGAGCATCAAACACATGATAATTAATAATCACATATACAATCCAACATATAATCTTGCAAGGTAAGATCCAAGGATTTAAATTGCAGACTACATCATATGATGTAGCCACAACATCTTGGCTGCAGTGGTTGCCACAACCACATAAAGCCATGATTGCAGACCACATTGACCGCAATTGGCCATTAGGCCTGCATGAACCCGCAATGTTGCCACGACAGTAATTTAAAACCTTGAACATATCCAATTCTAAATCATTGACAAATTCACACCTGTTCTTTCATCTGATGTGATTTGATCTTTGCTTTCATTTCAATGTTAAAAACTTGCAAATGATCCTGAGTGGTCCCCGGAACTTGGGCTGCATATAGAACCCCGTATCCATGAGACATACAGAACCCATTTAACTATGACAATGACATGAACCACAACACTCATTCACCATGATAAAATGTGTACACACAACTTGCGGATTCGGACAGCGCTACACTATCATTTTGGTTATTCCCATAACCACAAAATCAGTGTACATGCATAAGATGCAATTGGAGCTACCAACACAAATCAAAGCCACCATTGTTTGTTACCTTTAAGAGCAAGAATTCTAGAATTGGGGTTCATCAAAGCAGAATCAGCGGTTATGGGCCGTCTCAAAGGCTGCATTGGCATGTTCATGTCAATGATAACAACACTGTTCTGAGGTCCCGTTTCCCTCACACATATGTACTTATCCGATTCCATTGTCACGTGAGTAAATGTAATGAATTGCGGGTTGATTCCAACGCTTCCCAGCTGCAAAACGACACCGAATAAAAACCAAAAAAATGTGGAAACTTCACAATTGGGTCCCCGTAATGGAACGGTGACAACGCTGTGTGGCATTGGGATCTGAATAAGGAAACAAAAAAAAACAGACAACCCCATTTTCCGAAAATAAAAAAAGCTTCGGTTTTTGGAATGGAAATGGGAAATTGGGAAGAGGGTGGCAACGGGAAACAGAGACACTAACCGTTAAGGTCTCTTTCATGGTGATAGGGGCGTTCGCAGCCATGGCGCATGAACCAGAAGCTTCAGAGAGAGAGAGAGAATTGATAGAAAGAGAATGCTGAAGTTTAGCAAAGAAATTTGTTATGCTGCGAGTGCAAGATCTGATGCAGCGAAGCCCAAGAGCAGAGAGAGGGAGAGTGAGGAATGAACAGAACAGAACAGAAGAAACTGGGAGGGTATATTGGGAAATTTACCTCAAACCCAGCCTGTTATAAAATCTTGGGCCTGGAAAATTTATGGGCTTTGTGCTAATCATTTATGGACTTAGATACATGTATCACATATATTTTTTAAATAACAAGAAAAGACATATTTTTGTACCATAAAAAATATATATTCTATAAGTGTATTATTTTATGTATATATACAAAATTATTAATGTACAAGTACATTAAGTTTTTTTATATTATTTATCATAAAATGATACACATAAGAGTGTTTTAGCTGTTCAGTTTTAAAATATCTAATCAAACGTTAAACAATATTAGTATATAAATGCAATTAAAAAACAGTGTTATGTTCAGTTAGTGAGTACCAAGCACAAAATAGGACATAAAAACCGAAATTTTCAAATATAAATAATTTAATATTTATATTTCTTAATTAAGATTTGGAGTTCTATTCTTAATTTTAGCATGAAATACTAATTTACCAAAAAAAAAAAGTAAACTCGATTAAAAAAGAATTAATTAGATGCAAAAACTATTAAACAGAGTAATCAAAATAATAATGTGATATTTCATTTCATTCTATTCGTGTAAATTCAATTTAAATTATTTTTAAAATGTCACATTTTTTTACTTCCTAAGATTTTTTTAAATGAATAATTATGCTCTTATAAAACTTAAATGCGGATAATGATAATTTTTTATTTGATTTAGGATAATATACAGGAAAAAAAGAATATTCTTTATTTTGCTTTAGTTTAAATTTCAGAATTTTGGTTTTTTGTTTGAGGATATAATATTATAAGACATGACATATATGAACTGTGTTTTCAGTCGACGCTTATAAGCCGTCTCGATCTTTCCCTTTTATTGATTAACTCCCAAAGCTTAGCGATGATTAAACAGAAAACATTGAAAATATCAATTTTGGAATCAAATCACACAATGATGGCAAACTGTGAGATGTCCCTTTTATGATTTCACTTCGTTACGTGTTTAGTTGCTTTTTGTTGCAGTTATTGGCTATTTTTTTGTACACGAATTCCTCCACTACTCTTTTATTTTGATCATTAATGCGATGTGATTCATAGACTATATTTATCAGCCTTTTTTATTTGAATAATTAATGGGACGTAATGGATAGATTATAAATGTAAGGATAATTTAAAATTAATTAAATCTATAAGAATATTTTATTTAAATTAACGATAGATATATTTTTATTTTTATTTTTATTTTGGACATCTTAAATTTATTTTAGTACGATTTCTTTTTAAGAAACCAAAGGAAAATAAAAATTTTACTTGTGTTTGGTTTAAGATTTATAAAATTATATTAAAAAGTGAACTTTAAAAGTGATATTAATGTAAGTTTTAAAAAATTGTTTTTACAATTGGTGGTTTTTTAGAAAATAATATTTCTATGTTTTTCTATATTTTTATTCTACGATCAACGGTGAATTTGTTATTTTTTTATAAAAATGTTAGAAGTTTCTATGTAATTTAATTAAACTTTCACTTTTTCCTTTTTTTTTTGTTGGGATCTTTCACTTTTTTCCTCAAACTTGAATTTTAAAATTTGCTTATAAAAATATTAAATTTAACTAAATATACTTTATAAACACTCCACAATATCAACAAAATTCAATTGTTAATAGACAATTAATTATCGTAAATATAATAACAAGAATTCAATGAAATTCTTATATCTACTATCAACTCGACCATTGGTATATACCAAAAATAATACCTAGGATAACATTCACGTCATTGTATTTTTAGAAATAACATTCCCCAAAAGACACTCTTATAACTCGAAACAAATGCACCCTCTGGCAGGGTACATCAAACAGACATGGAGCTAATATCCTAACCTTTTGAAGAAACCATATTATGATAATAAAAATTTTAACGGTTGAGATTTTTATTTGAAGTGCACCCATTAATATTTTAAAGTCAATCTAATGGCTTATAATTATTTTTATATGTACTTTTTCTTTTTATACACCAATCATATTTAAGTCAGTAAAATGACTATGAGTAATAATTTTTTAAATATTTAATATTATTACATATCTAAAACTCAAACTCAAATTATTAATTAAATTAAAATAATTTTATATCAATTAATATGTATTGTGATATAATTGACAGAATCATTGAAAGCAACTAGTGGATAAGGTTGAACTTGAAAGGTTTCGTCAACTTCACTCGTGCGCCATCTTTCATAAAACATAGGGTAGAAGTTATGTAAGATTTGGGGGTGAGTGAATGAAAGTAGGGACAAGTTATTAATATATGATTTAGAAAGCATACCAAATAGTTGCATTCTTCACTTCTCTTCCCTCTTTTCAAACATGCAATGTATGAGCATTTCTAATTCATATATGGTTACAATAGTTATATTTGGGAGAAACACACAATAATTATTTGTTTTTTATGTTACACAATAATGATTTGATAGTTAAAGTGAATAATTATGAATTATTAGGTTCTAAACTATTGAATCGTGTTTATACAGTGGTTTTGTTAATCATTGCTCAGGAAAATCATGATAGATGATGTAGTCATAAATTATCATATAATAAAATTATTAATTTTTATAATAATAATTTTAAATTTTATATTTAAAATAATTTTCTAATTGCATAAAAAACTTTTTTTACACTGTAAATTAAATTCTTAAAAACAGAGTTGGTGATTTATTAATAGTATTTAATTATTATATTTTAATAAAAGATTTTATTTTTAATTCTTTAATTATTGCCTAGGAATAATGATTAGTGAAATCATTTTTTTATAACAATATTTCGTTGTTATTATGTATGTGATGCTGAAATCCAATAATTAGTTGCTACTGTAAAACAATTAAAGCTTTCATTGTCTTCAATTATATACCTAAGAAATAAGTTGATATTGTCCCAAGATTCCAAAATATGTTGACTCTTTATTTTCAATCACTTGTGAAAGGTCACTTACCATATTGTTGGTGAATGATATAATCAATAGATATATATGAAATCTCTATTCTCTTTTCATTTCCTCTAGCACAGATTTAGATGTTCAAAAGAAAGAGAGAGGACATAAAATTTAGCATATAATAAAAATTTGGCACATAATTGATAGAAGGTATGTCTCAGCCATTAAATACCTATCTCCCTAGGAATGAAAAATGCCAAATAGAATTATTATCAAATAACATATAACAAAGTATGGCTATGGATTTGGATCACCTAACATTGAATTGCATGTGCACTAGGAGAAAGATAGGTGATTCTATAAATCTTGTAATTATAGGGCCCACATTTTTTTTTCTCTATCTTCATAAATATATAAATTATACACATATTTTGAGGTCCCAATAGAGAACCAACCTACATAAACATGAGAGCATGGAGTTCGAAAAGAGAAGTATACAATTGGAAGATAAAAGACTTTAGAAAGTCTTTTTAGGATCTTTTGTCTCTATTTTTTTTTTGGCAGATTGTAATAATGGGTGATCATTTAAATTTTAAATTTTTTTTGTTAAAAACAGATTCATATTTAATACCTGATTATACTTTAAACAGAATTGCTTTTGAAAGATTATACATATGAAAAACCAAAAATAATTTGGTAGGGTGTTATCATCATGGGTGCCTAATTAAGGGTGGCCAAACGTTGTTCTTAATTAGAAAGAAAATAGTTACTTTTATTGGACTTCAATTGAAGAACTCTACACAGGATAATGAAAAGAAAGAAAACCCCTCAAAGTTCTGTTGGGTGGAAAACTTAGCTCTATTCCATTATTGGATGTGATCTTAAGGTCAATAAACACCAGACATTCATCTACTTAAATGTTCCTAGTTAATTATCAAGATGCCCCACTTGGAAAACTAAGTCGGTCATCAATTAACACCCCTCCCAAGATATCAAAATTATATTTTAATTATTCCCATAAATTTGAGAAAAAAATTCAATTAAAAATCTGAAAGTTGGATTTTGGAGGAAAAGAAAGAGAGCAATTTTTTTATTTTTAATATATTTTCTAATTTAATAATTTAAAAATAACATAAAACTATAGGTTGAATTTAATTTTATATATTCTCAATTTAAATTATTCGGTCAAACAATTAAAAATTACTTTAAATATGTCTTTGAAAATAATTATTACAAAAATTAATAATCCTAAATATCAATGAATAAATAATAATATAAAAAATTATAATGTCAATATATTTTAATTAAATTATGATAAATTAACATAAAATTAATACCTTATATTTTATTTTCCTAAACATTATATAACTAATAACTATCTTAATTTAAAAATAAAAAAACTGGTCCCCATTTTTCCTTTGAAACACCTTTCCAAACATTGACCAATTAATCTTGCCAATTCAAAATATCAACAAAACTTGGTAATAATAAATTGCAGCAGATTTTTTTATTTATATTTTTACCAAAGGTGGCTGGTTGAAATCTTGCCTATGGATTTTTTTTTAGTGACAAAATTAGTCCACCCTATTGTAAATATTCCGCCTCTGATAACATTGCACATGATCTTAAAAAAAAAAAGTTAGATTTTTTATGTTATCATTTCAAATAAATAAATCGTTTTCCAAATCTATTTAATTGACATTTTAGACATCTTAATTTTTTTACTTATTTGTAGGAACCGAATAGGTAACATGAAACAACAAATTAAGTTAAACTTTCAAAGTCAGGTATTAGAATTTTACCCCTTAAAAAAAATCATAAATTATAATTATGAAATGAAAATGGCAGTTACTTGAAAATAAGGAAAGAGATATATGCCAAATCACAAAACGTACGGAGTATCTTGTACCAAAAAATACCTATAAATACCCAACAATGGAGCTAACTATTAAATTTCAGTTCATGGATTAAGGTGGAGAGGAAATTTACATTCGTAGTTTAGGATATAAAAATTAATCTAAGGATAAATACGGTAAGAAAGTCTTTTTTAAAAAAATAAAAATAAAAAGTAAACATTTGTAGATATATACCAACGTTTACATTTGTTTATATGAGAATAAATTACTTCAATTTTAATCAAATTCACGTAAATCTACCTTAATTATTTTTGCACAAGAGAAATATTAGCAAATTTCCTCTAAAAAAAATTATTTTTATAATATTTTTTTATTGATTAAAATTTATAAATTTTGATAAAATACATTAGTAAATAAGAAAAAAGACTTGTTAAATAAAATTACATCTGACCAAAATATGTGATATTTAATAAATTTAAAATAATAATAATAATAAATATCTTTTCAGAAAAAGTCTGACTAAACTTCTTTTACACAATCTAGATATAGAGATATGTAATGTTCAGTTGATGTGAAAAATAGTATGTATAACTAGTATTTGGACTGGAAATAAGTTGTTTACCATTCATTTTAAGGGATGTGGGGAAGGTGTTAGGTTGGTTAATGAGTCCACCAAGAGAGAGTTAAAGAGCATTGAATGCATTTTGCAACTTCTTTGGACACACACACCACTTGCCTTTCTACTACTTCACTTCTTCTACTGTTCATTTCCTGTATTCTCTATCCTTTCATTCTATATATTCTGTCTCATCATAACTTACCTCATCTTTGGTTCTGCTCCATCATCCTCATTTTTCCTTCTCTTTCAGCCATGAACCCATCTGACCAATTTGTGGAACATGGAATGTCTCACCAGGTTCTCTCTCTTTTTTTTTTTTTGTTATCACTCTATAGGCTAATAATGTCTAAAACTAAAGGAGTTATGACCCCTCAATACTTGCATGGTCTCTTGTCAACTTTTGATCCATTTCTAGATGGCCATTAGTGAATGTCTTCATATTTTCCCATGTTCTTTAAAGTGTTTTTAAGGTTGTGATTTGTGAACTTCCATGGACAGGTTTGATATTTTTAGCTAAGTGGGGTTTGGTCTTTTGTATTGACAACTAATAAGATGTTACTTGTATTCATAGTGTTCCCCTAAGGTGTATAAGAAGGACATTGCCATGTTCTGCTTGGGATTTTAAAGGCACCAGTGTCCTTTTCTTGATGTCTTCTTTTAATTATTTACTGGTTTTTGGCGTTGCATGTGAGTCATGTTAACATTACATTGGATCCTCATTTGCTATTTGTACTATATGGTAGAGCTTATCAAGGTTGACGCCATCCAACCGAGTTTCAGCATCCGAGTATGATGAATTGCTTCTGATTTCTCTATCTTTTTCATTTCTTCAATTTTTCATATTTGATTAATGTTTGTGTTTTGAGTTATGGAGAATGTTGGTCATAACAGGGTTTAATTAGAGAAAATTCTTAATTCTAGCATTTCCCTTTTTAAATTTTAGAAAAAGATAATGAACTGGGTGATGCTCTGACATTTGGTCATGATACTCAGAAGTGAATAGAATGCTTGATTTTTATTTACTTTGTCATATGGGCTATGGCACTTGACTAAGGTTAAATGTGCATTGTATATTACTAATTTCTTCTTTTTGGCTTCATGTATCAGAATTTAAAGAGAACATCTTGTGCAACTGTGCTCACTCTAGCTTACCAAAGTCTTGGAATAGTTTATGGTGACCTCAGCACTTCTCCTCTTTATGTTTACAAGACCACATTCTCAGGGAAATTGAGCCTCAAAGAAGATGATGAGGAAATTTTTGGCGTGCTTTCATTTATCTTCTGGACATTTACCGTTATTGCTCTCTTCAAATATGTTTTCATTGTGATGTCTGCTGATGACAATGGGGAAGGTAAAATCTTGAATCATGATCCTTGTGCTCTGCGTGTGTCTGTCCAGTTTCTCAGGTTTCCAAGCTGCAAAAGCCAAAAATAAGTACACAACTGTTGAATGTTTTTGCTTTTCCAAATGGAACAAAAAAAATAATCCAAAGCACAGTCTATATCCAGCCATTTGTTCTTGAAATATATCATGCCTAACATGCCATTTTAGTTCAGGAGTTAATTGTCAGAATAATATTTCAGGATTAATTTACTTCTGACTAACTACTTCTATTTGTTTTTACAATAGAATTTTAGAAATTTTCTCACTTCCCCCCTTTACATTGTATGTTGAACAGTTTGCTAAGTGAGTCATTATTTTCTCACAATTGTAGAAAGCAAGAAAATCTTTGTCCATGAGCATCTAACAACTTCTCATGTTGCTGAGAATATTTAGTTAAATTCTTTTAGATTCAATGGTTCACTTGTGCAGGAGGTACCTTTGCATTATACTCACTTATCTGCCGGCATGCAAGACTAAGCATTTTACCTAATCAGCAAGCCACAGATGAGAAGTTGTCTACTTATACCACACAAGATTCTGCAGACACATGGCTATCTGCTCATTTGAAGTTGTTCTTCGGAAAGCACCCAAGGTTCCAGAAAGGACTGCTGATCTTTGTTCTGCTAGGAACCTGTATGACAATTGGTGATGGTGTGATTACTCCTGCAATATCAGGTAGTTGGTCAAGGGCAGCCCCTGAGCTTCTATAAGAACATGAAGTATGTGATCCATCGTTGACTTTGTTATAGTTACATGAATGCATCCCTTAAATGGTAGTTTCAGCTGATTACTCATTGCTAGAATAATTATTTCATGTTAATTTCATCAGATAATAACATATTTCAGATTAAATTTTTAACATTGTTTACAGAAAATATACTATGAGTTGGTTTGAATAAACTTCTCAACAAAGGCTTGTAGGAGAAGAAAATAATGATTCAAGGAGGTTTAATGAATCAAACTTCTCCTGCAAGTTAAAACTAAATTATGTACTTCAAGTTATGGAGAGGTTAGATGAGAAAGCTTTTGAAAAAGTTAATTTTAATTTATGGGAGAAGTTTGATTCAATTCACCTCCTTGATTTATTTTATTTTCTTCTTCTTTAAATATTTATTGAGAAGTTTATCCAAATTGCATCTCATACATCATCCCACAATAGTTGTGCATTTCATGATGAAATGTGTGATGTAATATAGTCTGAGTTCTTATTAGCCAGGAAAGGGAAAATAAATTACTATTGACATTATTTTAGACTTTTCTGATTAATAAGTTTGGTAGAAAGACAAGTATTATTCTTCTTTCAAGGAAGATTTGTTCTGTGAAACATGTTTTTCTTAGGGGTCTCTTGCACAAGAACATTATATATTTCAAATATCATATTAATCTAGCAAATGTATTTTACTGTGGAAGCTTTGGACCTTTGCAAATTTTGCAGAATAAGTGTCGGAATAAGATATGCTAAGGGCCCTAACTGAACATTTAGAATTTGGAGGGGCAAGGGGTAAAGGAACCTCGCAATATATGGATACCTAAGGAAATTACCATTTTAATATTTCTTAGTAAAGGAAATTACAACTGCATTACATTTCAAGAGATTTATGCCGTATTGCCAAGTTCTTGGAAAATGTTTTTTATTTTCTAAATTTATTTTACTTATTATGAGTTAGTTCAGGAATTGATATTTGTATAGAAATTTGTATTTGTTTCTACTTTGGCTCTATGAACATCCCTTGTGTTTCCTTTCAGTTTTTTCAGCAGTTTCAGGAGTTCAAGTTAAGATCAAAGAACTCCATGATGGTAAGCCCACCAAGCCTCTTTCACTACCTTTATTACTTTATATCTATTCACATTTTTTAAAACTCTACATTGTTTCTGCAGATTATGTTGTCATAATCTCGTGTGTCATTTTAGTGGCCATTTTCTCCATTCAACATCATGGAACACATAGAGTTGCTTTCATGTTTGCCCCAGTTGTTGCAGCATGGCTT
Source organism: Mucuna pruriens (assembly GCA_025330945.1). Classification (NCBI taxonomy): domain Eukaryota; kingdom Viridiplantae; phylum Streptophyta; class Magnoliopsida; order Fabales; family Fabaceae; genus Mucuna; species Mucuna pruriens. Next base: position 10,420,255 of record JAENHJ010000324.1, on the reverse strand, counting down.
TTGTGCATCGGTGGGATTGGTATATACAACATATTCCACTGGAACCGACAAATATACCGTGCACTTTCTCCACTCTACATGTTGAGGTTCCTCAAAACAACTGGCATTGAAGGGTGGATGTCATTAGGTGGAGTGGTGCTTTCAATCACAGGTACATATAATATAGTCAATTTTATTAACAGCTAAAGAGTAGTGGAATTAATCTTCCTCTATGATACTGTCTCAGGGGTGGAAGCAATGTATGCTGATTTGGGTCATTTTTCTGCACTCTCAATAAAGGTAATAGAGATTTGAGAGTACAAAATGAATGAATAATTAACTTAGTTCATACCAAAACGAGATATGCTTTAACAGTTGTGGTTAAATCTCAGATAGCTTTTACATGTCTAGTATATCCCTGCCTGATTTTGGCATATATGGGTGAGGCTGCGTTTCTCTCTAAGCACCATTATGATGTTCAAGGCAGTTTCTACAAAGCCATACCAGGCAAGAAATTATTTCAAGACACCACAAGCTGTCAACGTTATTTTTTACCTCTCTAGTGTAATTGTGCTACTATTTTCTGCAGAAACCGTATTTTGGCCAGTTTTCATAGTGGCCACTTTTGCTGCTGTTGTTGGAAGTCAAGCAGTGATTTCAGCTACCTTTTCCATCGTGAGCCAGTGTTGTGCATTAAATTGTTTTCCTCCTGTTAAGATTGTTCACACTTCAAGCAGAATATATGGACAAATTTATGTCCCAGAAGTCAATTGGATATTAATGTGCCTTTGTTTAGCTGTCACAATTGGCCTAAGGGATACAGACATGATGGGTCATGCATATGGTACACTTCTTTTCAACGATGTTTACTCACGATATTTTTTAAGTATTGACAAGTAGGATTTAACTATTTTGCTTGGTCTGTAGGGCTGGCTATCACCACTGTTATGTTTGTGACAACATGCCTGATGACACTAGTAATGGTAATTGTCTGGAAGCAAGGAATAATAAAAGCCATTATATGTTTGCTACTATTTGGATCAATTGAACTGCTCTACATCTCAGCTTCTATCTGCAAAGTCCCTGAAGGAGGATGGATTCCACTTGTGCTATCTTTTATCTTCATGAGTATAATGTTTACTTGGAACTACGGAACAATGAAGAAACACAAATTTGACGTGGAGAACAAGGTTTCAATGAGCAAGATCCTATCCTTGGGACCTTGCCTAGGCATGGTCCGTGTCCCCGGAATAGGAATCATTTTCAGTAATCTAGCTTCAGGTGTCCCAGCAATTTTTGGCCATTTTGTTACAAACTTGCCAGCATTCCATCAGGTGTTAGTTTTTGTATGTGTCAAATCAGTTCAAGTCCCTTGTGTCAGCGACGACGAACGGTTGGTCATCAGCAGGATCGGCCCGAGGGAGTACCGCATGTTTTGTTGCATTGTCAGGTATGGCTACAAGGATCTGCAACAAGAGAACTACAATTTTGAGAATAAATTGGTGAGTGCAATAATACAATTTGTAGAAATAGAGGAGAGTGTTGCAGAACCAACACAACAAGAATTGTTGTCTATGAATGGTGGAAGCTCAAATGTGGCACCCCTTGATGTTTCACAACACACTTTGAATAATAGCTCATGTTGTGCAGAGAAAAACTTCCCATTTTCATGTGTTTTACGTGTGAAGAAGAATGGTAATGGCCATCTTCAAGAGTCTCCCTATAAAGATGAGTCTTTGCAGATTTTAAAGGCCAAGGAGTCTGGTGTGACCTATATACTTGGACATTCCTATGCAGAGGCAAAGAAATCATCCTCCATTCTAAAGAAATTTGCCATAGATGTTGTTTATGCTTTTCTGAGCAAAAATTGCAGAGACCCTGATGTTTTTCTCAACGTAGCTCATACTTCTTTGCTAGAAGTTGGTATGGTTTACCATGTCTAACTCTAACCATTTCACAACGCTATTCTATTCACATAGAAGAAAATAGTCAGTTTGTAAATGTTGCTTAAAAACATTAACAACGACTTCTACAAGGCACTGATCAAGATCAATCGTTGTAGATTTTACTTCATTGAGCTCTAGGTGTTCATAATTCTGTATAAAAATTTGTTTCATACAAGAAAAGTAGAATATACACGGGTACATATTTTATTGTAATAATATTACTTATTCTACATTCTTCATACAAGTTCTGTATGTCCCCAGAAATTTTTATAGTAGCTTTTGCCTGTGCTAATAGGAATTGTCTCCAACTCTTCCAGCACAGAGTTTTCTTTATTACCTACCTCAACATGTTCTCAACCAGCATCTCTTTATATATATACATAAGAAGTTATTGAAAGGTATGGTTTCCACTTAATAAAATATTTATATTAATAATTAAATATTTTAAAAAGAGAATGATTAAATGTTCAAATTATAAATATTGCTAATTACCTTAATTTAAAATAATTTTAGTTTAAATGTGTTATAAATTTGAACCAGGCCCTATATATATATATATAATTGATTATAAAGATCATAATTCATCATCTAAAATCAACAAATTTTGTACTAGTTAATTCAATATATTAGTTAATTTTGTACTTACAATTAAATCCAAATTTATTAATTTTTCAAAAATTAATCTTATTTTTATTATTTTTCATGGGAAATTATATTTTATAAATAAGAATTAATTTTGAAGAGTAATTTTTCTACAAAGAAGAAAAAATCAAAAGAAAAGCATGATTTGTTAAGCTAAAACTTAAAGCTGGCATACAAATGAACACAAGTGTGCACATGTTTTGCATTGGGCTGGCCCCGAAAAGTACCCATAAAATAATTAAAAGAGTAAGTTGGGGTTCAAACTAACTCACCAGAATTTTAAGGGTTGGTGGGTCATGTTCTCAAATCACAGCTCTAATGAACTCCCCAAAATTCTGGCCATTCTACTCAATATTAAAAATTATAAATAAGCATTTAAATGAAAATTTTAACAATCATAGAGTGAAATAGTATTATACCGTGTTCAATAAAAAAATTAATTATGAATATAATTTATAAGTTATTTATTATAAAAATTAATAATTTTTTTATATATAATAAGTTGTTATGGAATCACGATGTATTTTTTTTTATACTATTAGTACATAATATGTATATTTTTTTTAAATGAATGAAGGTATATAACTAGTCCAAAAATTTTTACAAATTAGTTTGAATCTTATACCTCAAAAGTATTTTAACCAACAAAAACAAGACATTAGTAGCACAGAAGTCAACAAATCTACGGATATTGCAACCATACTCTGAGGAACCATAATATAAAAGGAATGATTTTGTAAGATTATTGCAAAATAACGAGGAAAGGCAAATTCTCTTGTTGGTGGTCGGAAGAGGAAAGATAAATTGCAACATGTATTTTATGATGGGAAAGTATAATTGAGTCATTTTATAGCTCTAACGGATGCAGCTTATGCAATATCGGCATGGCAAAAAAGCCTGGCTGGTACACGTGTTGTTAAAATTGATTAAACTCAAATATATCTTTTCATTACTCAAATAATCATTAATTTAATAAAAATTATTAATTTATTTGAAACAACACGTTGTTAATTCAAGTGAAACTGTGTTTAAAAAATAAAATTCTAAATACTTTACGTATAACAATTTTTTTTATTAATTCATTCGTCATGTTCATTCAATTCAAACTAACTAATACGATTTTTTTTACATCAGTTGATTCAATTATATATCTAAGCAACATAATATCACAAACATTAACATCTAGATCGATCACTAATTTCTAATTATCAAACTTTATTATATTTTATTAAAATTATTATTATTTCATCCAATAAAATAATTCATCCTATTGAAAACTTTTTAAAAAATAGGCATAAAATAAGTAAATATGTTGTCACAACCTATTTTATTTTGTGACGAAGCGCACGTCGGTTGAAATGGGTCGATATGAATTCGGCTAGAGATGGCCAAAACTGATTCGGTCGTTGGGAGTCGCCACTAGCGTTTTTCTAAGGAACGTCAGGAAATTAGGTGGTAAGGTTCGGGAGTTGGTTACACATTGGGAACACAGAGTGTCCCAACATGCCTATCACGTGATAGTTACCCTAGGTTAGCATTGAGGTTGGGAGGATAATGCTTAAGTTTGGGTCCAGTGGAGATCAAGGATAGTCAGCAGTAAGAGTAAATTATTTTTGTTTTGATTTTATGACTTGATAAGAGGGTGTCTCTTGTGCCTATGTACCTCGGCTTTAGAGGAGTCAAAGTCAACGTAGTTCTAATTTGATCATTGGTTAAGGGGGATGACACCAGTTAGTATCAGTTCTAAGGGTTCAGGCCGATATGGATTCGGCCTTAAGTGATGGAGAGTCGGAGATTGATTTTTTGGTATTGGGCCGAAATGAATTCGACTGGGTGAAGCATCAGGGTGCGATTAACACTATCAGGCCGAAATGAACTTAGCCGGGCGATAAATGTTAAGGAGTGATTGGAAAGTATTGGGCCGAAATGAACTTGGCTTTTGATAAGACCAAAGTGACTTCGGCCCTAATGGTACTGAAATGAACTCGGCTTTGTTTATGCAAAAGGGAAGATCATTTTCTTCAATTTACAAAGACAAGATGAGTGGAGTAATTCATTACTTTACTTACCTGGATTCCAAAGGTACTTGATCTCTTTCCTGCGACGACTCGTTCTTCTTCCTTCTAATCTTACAAAACTTGGGTGGTCTACTTGGTTTCCTCTGTATTGCAGCCAGTTTCTATGTTTTTCTGATTTTTTCTTTCTTTTTTTCACGAAAAAGGATTTTCTCCCCTCTTCGCTCTTGTATCCGAAGGCTTTATATAGGTCTCAAAACCGGTTTCAGAAGTTTCTCTTTTCCGCAATCAACGAGGAAGTTACTGGGAGTTACCAAGTATCCAACAGTCAACTTCTCACAACGGTTGTCTTTTGTCTGCAGTAGTTAACCCTGGTCTTTCGCGGTAGTTGATTCTGTCCCAGACTGTTTAAGGGAAATTCAGACCCAAAACATGTTGATTAGGTCGAGACTGATTCGATTTGGGCTATGATTTGATTTCAATGATGTCTGTTTGAGATGGGTCACAAGGTTTTGAGCCCCGGACTTTTTGAGGTATGACATATGTAATATAAATGAATTTAAAATTTCAAAAAAATGTCACTTGAAAATTTTAGTGAATGGATTTTTATATATTAATATAGCTATAGTTATAGATAGATAACACTTCAATTATAACATTAATTTAGAAGAAATTAGAGTAGAAGATAATCGTGGCTCAATGTTAAACTGATAGTACATTCAATAATATTGAACAAAAGGTATCTCTTAAACTGAAGTATTTTTAAATTTTTTTTGTCTCCTATTTTCTTTGGACTGTTTGGGTTGGGGAAATTAGCTATGCCAAACGAAAGGTTCCTCCTCATTAATCATTTTTTGGTATCTTTCTTTTTTTATTGAACACACACTTCTTTTTTCTTTTCGGGAGGGGCTGACACTTGTTTTTCTTTTTCCCACATTTTTGATGGATGAAGAAATGTTTCAAGTCCCATACTAGACCAGGCTCCCAAGTTTAGTACTCCTGCTTTTGAATTCCAACCATGCATTTATCACACATCCTTAAATGGAATGTTAGTGGCATTTTTTTTTCTAATATATTTTTATTAGAATTTAATTAGAATACATGAATATAATTTTTTTTTACTCTTATTCATTCATAAATTTCTGCATATATTTAAGATCATTGAGTTTTGTAATAACTAATTTTAAAAATTATATTTAAGATAATTTTTAATTAATTGATACTATATAAAAATTATATATTTTATTGCGGATAAAATATATAAATTATATTAAATAACAAATAAAATATCACTTAATTGATTGAGTAGGGTGAGTGGAGGTTGTAACTCAATAATAAATATGATGTGTTGAAAATTAAAAAAGAAGTGTGTTGTTATAAAGTATGTTGTTTTCATTTCTTCTGTCATCAATATATACACATAGTTAAAGGTTATGCATGTTCCATGTTCATCTATGTAGCAACCCCTTTAGATATCTTAGTCTTTGATGTGTTGACCCAACATTCAATGTGTACATTCTAGCCAACTATACACCTCCAACCGCGCAATAAATGTTAACAGAATTATTACAGCTGTCATAGAAACTTCACAACAATTCCCAAATGTTGCATGAGGTGCATACTTCTTCCCTTATATTCAGGGAATCTACATATGATCAACTTTACATTATTTCTTATTTCTTTTACGTTGATACTATATTCTAATTAATGCAGCTTTTATAATATGTTCGCTAAACACTTTTTTTAACTTTTGTTTAAGTTTTAACGGTTAATTTAACTAAAATTTAGACTGGGACGTGGGATAGATAGTAAATTTTTTTATTGATTTTTGTGAATAATCAATCAAGCTTTTCATGAAAATTAATATGGTCGGTGTGTAAACTTTTCTTTTTCCAAGTTAGAAAGAAGAAGAAATAAAGGAATGATGAGATGAGCTACCTACCCTAGAGAAAAACCCATGATTCTCTAAAAATTGGTCATGCCGGAAAAGAGATTGGAATGATAACTTAATATTTGAAGTTTTGAATAAATATATTTTAAGGACTTGGAACAATGTTTCTGATTACTTCCACGTTCTTCACCTAAAGAAAGCATAGAAGCATAGTCTGAATAGTACCAATCTACATCAATTCACACTTTCGGTTGTGGAAAGGGTAGAAAGGGTGGTGATTTTAAGTCCATGGAAGGAGTAGAAAGTAAGAAAAGGAGCTAATGAGTTCAGGAGGGGCTTTGAGACAACATAATAAATTGAAAAAAATAAAAGGTAGAAATTAATCACAGGGATCTTATTTGGTATGCTGTAATAATCACCACCTTTCCTTATGAATATTTTCATCCTTCTAGGAGCCTCACTGTAGGGGATACATTTTCCTACCTCCTTTGTCCTTTCTTTTCATTGCTTCACAAGCAAAGAATAGCCAAATGCCATTCAACTAGAAGAAGGACATGAAAAGAAAGGCAACCATCACAATGTAGCTAGGCTGACCCAATGACACTCCCCTTCTACAGGTTACACTTGGACACATGAGAGATTTGTAAAGATTAAATACAATTCCATATAAGAACCTGGGTTAGAACTTTGTAACTAGTTTGGAATACTAACTAGTTTTTTGGCTACGTGTATAATAAATAGAAAATCTAAATCGATTTGATTCAAAAGAAAATTGATTTTTCAACACTTCTTGAATGTCTATATTTTAAGAGAAATAAAAATAGAAAAGAAATAAGTAATTGATATGATTAATAATGTAATGTAACATAAAAAAATATTAAAAAATATTAATGAAATGTTTATAATTTGTGGATGTCCAAATATTAAAAAAAAAAATTAATGAGACAAGAGAGGCATATTCTCATAAAAGCCAAATAACCTCACTTAGCAAACTTTTGCAGCATGGGTGCACGACTATAACCCACAAAGATATGACACCATAACAAATTAGAAAGCAAGAAATCTCACCCGGCAAAAGATTAATCTAAAATCAAAAGCATTAAAGTAGAGTAAATTTGACCAAAGAATTTAAGGTTGTACCTAACATGGCATTCTAAGTGCTGCTATCACATACTAGCGCTGCCATCAAACCCAAGTAATCTCCTATCCCCATAAAATTTGTTATAAAGGAATCATAATGAGTCTTTATAGCAAAGTGCATTTAAGTAGTGTGAAATGACCAAAGCATCCTTATGAAGACCATTGTTCCCCTCATGTCCATGAAGCCATTGCAAGCATCTTCAGGGGCAGTCTTGCATATTTAACTCCTACATACCAACCTTACTTCAAAAGCAAGACCAAATTTAGAAGAAAAACAAGCTATCAAATTGGTAACCATCTTGTAGCTATCTTTCTGATGAGGGAAGGAGAGACAATGCTACAAGGGGAGAATGAGTCTGAGATCACATCTCTCAAGAAAAAACTTGAAGTTCACATGGCAAGGAATGAGTTGCTACAGAAAGAAAACCAGGAACTCAGAGAAGAAGTAGGTCATTTAAGGTCACAGATAATTTCACTCAAAGCACACAACATGGAGAGGAAATCAGTTCTATGGAAGAAGATACAGAAATCCATAGATGACAATAACAACAACAATTCAGAAGCACATCATCAACATAAAGCACCACAAGTTCAGGTAATCACATCTGAAAAGAGTTCAGAAAATGAGAATTTGCATACAAATCAAGATTTCCAAGACTTTACAAAAGACAAACCAGCAATAGTACCAGCTCCTCCACCAAGGCCTTCTCCCACCCTCCTTCTTCCTTTACATAAAAAAGAGAAAGGAATCAAAGTGCAGCCAACAATAGCACCACCACCACCTCCAACACCACCAAAATCATCATTAGTTGGCTTAAAAGCTGTGCGCCGTGTGCCTGAAGTAATAGAATTGTATCGTTCCCTTACACGAAAGGATGCTAACATGGAAAACAGAATACATTCCAATGGAATTCCCACAGTAGCATTCACCAGAAACATGATTGAGGAAATTGAAAACCGCTCAACTTATCTCTCAGCTGTAAGTTTAACTCCAGATTTCTAATGCTCATATTTATGTGTCAAGTTTCTAATGTTGGTTAATCTTCATCTATTCTCAATGGTACTATGCACATTCCTGGACAGATAAAATCAGAAGTTCAAAGACAAGGGGAATTCATCAGTTTCTTGATTAAGGAGGTTGAGTCTGCCTCATTTTCAGATGTTTATGAGGTGGAAACATTTGTCAAATGGCTAGATGGGGAACTATCTTCATTGGTGGATGAAAGGTCAGTGCTAAAACATTTTCCTCAATGGCCAGAACAAAAAGTAGATGCACTTAGAGAAGCAGCTTGTAACTACAGAGATCTGAAGAACCTTGAGTCTGAAGTTTCATCATATGAGGACAACCCCAAAGAGCCATTGGTTCAGACTTTGAGAAAGATACAAGCACTGCAAGACAGGCGAGCATGTACAAAATTTAGAATTCAGTAACTAAAGCTTTTGAGCAATATTTAAATCAATTGAAAGTGCCACTTTTGAATGTGCAGGTTGGAGAGAAGTGTGAGTGCTAAAGAGAGGATGAGGGAGAGTACAAGCAAGAGATACAGGAAATTTCATATCCCTTGGGAGTGGATGCTGGACACAGGCATTATTGGTCAGGTAGGGAGTACATTGCTTACTTATGCCTTAAAAGCACAATAAAACACCACCTTTTTTATTAAATAAGGTTTATTAGTTAGTATGCTTACTAATAATGATGTGCGTTTTGCTCTAAATAAATAAGGTAAATCACACCGATATCCAACGTGGTTTCTTGAAATTTCACACGATATTCTTGTCTTATTTAATTCTTACAAAAGTAGATGGTGTAATATGTTTCTTGGATAATAGGGGTACACGGTAAAATGTATTTCCAACAATCAAGAGAGGTTGATGTAGACATTAAAAAGGTAAAAATATCGTGTGAAATTCCAAGAAATCACGTTGTAATTTGTTCAAACAAATAAGGTTCCTCGATTAGATGCTTAAACTCAAGCTTATGTGAAATCAAGAAAAATATGTTATTTATTGCATTCTCTAGAGTATAGAATAGAACTAACTAGACACTAAATGAAATCATTCTGGTGAATGATCCTGTGTGATTGTCCATTTCACATAGATCAAACAACCAGAAGACTTATTGGGATATAATGTTCTATACTTCTAGCTGCAGACAAAATAGTATCATTTGAATGACCTCAGAAGCATACATACATACCTTCTATGTTGTACATGTTGTAGAAGGGGTGTGTAGTTATTACCATCAAAATCAATTAAAAGGCTTTATCTTGTTATTGACTGCAGATGAAGCTAAGTTCATTGAGGTTGGCAAAGGAATTCATGAAACGGATAACCAGGGAATTAGAGTCAACCGAACCTTTGCAGGAAGATAACCTCTTTGTACAAGGAGTTAAGTATGCATTCAGAGTGCACCAGGTAGAGTACATTCCTCAAACACCCCTAAGTTAACATTTCCTCTTATCCAACTCATCAGCCATGAAGCCTTTCAGTTTGCAGGTGGCTTTGATCCAGAGACCATACAAGCATTTCAAGAATTGAAGAAAATTGGTTGTGCTATACCAAGCTATAGTAATCTGATTAAATGCCCCAAACTTGTTAAAACTTGCCACACACTTGTATCTTAACTTAAATTGTCTCCCCATAATTATTTGATGTTCACACATCAGCAGCGGAATTGAAAAAATGTATATGCTCCTCTTTATGTAATTTCTTAAAGCATTGGCTACTTTTGGCTAGTAGGTATATGCTTTCTTAATTATGCAAGAGATAAATCCTCATTAGAGAGTCTTTGTGCTTCAAAAAGCAAACCATTCCCAAAATGAGGACCATATAGTACTTAATAGGCTGCAGTACCAAAACATGTGGCAATAAAAGCCTAGTGAATGGAAAAAATATGTACACAAAAATAATAAGAAGCACTTGAGACAAACTGAAAATATTTTTTCTTTGTCCTATCTTCATCATCAAAGGGGAAGACTTCCTCGCCGAGTGTCTCGACAGGTGACTAAAAGTAGTGTGTCACTACAATCTATCATTTAATGCCCACCCAAATAAACTCAAGAGTTAAATATAGAAAGAATGTTAAGTATGTGTATTGTGTATTTTGATTGGTGGGTGTTTGAGTTTTACATTATTTTGCTATCATATTATATATTTTGCTATCATGTCTTGAGAGATGGTAAGAGAAGTGACATAAGTGGTTGATGATGTGGTGTGATAGAAAGAAAAAAAAAATCGAAAGGTGCTCATGAAGCATTTGTAAACATCAATTAGATAATAATATTTATGAATTGGACCATCACTTTAAATAAAAAAATATAACAAGTTAAATAAATGAAAAAATGAATATTTTAGCTGCCTTAATTTAGATTTTAAATATAATTAGTATTTCAATTTATCTATTATATAAGAAACAAGTTTAGTTTTATATAATTAAAAGTTATAAAAATAATATTTTAATATATAAATTATATTATAATTAAAATTAATATTAAATAAATATTTTTAAATATACACTTAGGTTAATAATTAACAATTTAAATTGTGATTTAAGATTTTTTAGTGATTGACAATTTCTTTAAAAAAAGTTAGAATTCAATTTACATAAACAAATACAAGAAGGTAGATTGAAAGAGTTATATTTAAAAAGATAAAAAAGTAGTTTAAACAATTAAGGGAGGAAAAATTTTGTTAGTCACAAGGGTAATACTTCAAATATACATCTTAAATGATAAAAAAGAAAAAATATTGAGAATGTCAGAGTATAGAGAGTGAGAATTTTGCTCTTTAGGTTTTATATTCTAATTTATAATATAAGAATAATTTTGTTTATTATAACTTTTATAATTTAAAATTAAATTAAAATAAAAAATTCACATAAAGATAAAAAGTTCGAGAGAAAACTTGTGTATGGAAGTTATTGCACTCAAGTAAGAGAAAAAGATAATTGAAGTAGTAAGCTAACTCAAAGAGTGAGAAAAATGAGAGTCAGTATCTATATTATACTCTAATTTATATAGAGAATATAAATAATAAAACATAATTTAGAATTTTTTTTTGTGGGAACATAATTTAGAGAAATTTTTTTTTTCTGGGAACATAATTCAGAGAATAAGACTATAAATAAAATAAATTGGCATAATAATTTTATAAATGTTTATTTATAAAATTATAATTGATGTGGTATTTTCATAAATAAAATTATATATACGCACGTAGTTTAGTTTGGAAAGATGACATCATTTTACTTTTATTTATATACTTAATATTTTTAATCATCTATCCGTTTTAATTCATAAATAATATTATATTCCTATTTAAATTATTTATTATAAATCTAAAATATAATTTACATATATAGACTATTTATTTATTATAAATTTAAATTTATTTATTTATTATAAAATGTAATTATAATTATATAAAAATAAATATTTATCTTGCCCTATGCTCAAACTAAAATATTAATTCTAAATATGTTTATAATCTATAATTTATTGATGAATAATTATTTTAAGTAGTATACATCACAATTGTTATTAAGTAAGGTGTTAAGTTTAAATTGTGAATAAAAAATTCACAAGTTAATTTCATTATATTATAAATATTTTAAATTTAAACAAGATTACCTCTTACAAATAATATCCGTGACTTTATATATATATATATATATATATATATATATATATATATTTTATTTATTTATTTATTTTTAATTTTAAATGTTAGGCAGTAAAAATCGTTTGTATTAGCCTTTTTTTTTTCTTCTCATGATTACAATTTGATTGATGAAAAATAGTTTTAAACTTTAAACAATTTAGATTATAATCTCTCATAAAAAAATAATAAAGAAAATAACTTTTTAATGATAAACAAAATTTTATAGAAATTATAATACAAATTAATAACTTTTTTAATCTATTTTTTTTATTTCAAATACAAAACGAATCCGACACCACCAATTAAGTTAAAACAAATGTTCATTGATTCATGTGCTCAGTAATGATATAAAACTAATTAATATAAACAATTTCATGTCTTTTTTATTTTTAACTATTTAAATTCTTTTAAATAAGTTTTCATTTAATATATTTAAAATATAAAATAATTTTATATAATTATCTAATCACAAATCACCATGTATTAAAACATATAATAGAGTAAAACTACTATATATTATTTTATTTTATTCAACATAGTACCTTATAATAATATTTTTTATAAAATTAAAATTTATAATGAATAAATATTTTTAATATAAAAGTTACAATAAATAAATAATTTTGAATATATAAATTATACTATATTTAAAATAATAATAAAATAAATATTTTTAACATAAACATTATATTTTAAATTTACAATAAATAATTTATATTATGATACATAGTTATTTTCATTGGACTTAATTATACTTTTAACCATCTTAATACGGTAAATGGATGATTTTAGTTCGTATAGTTTTAATGATTTGATTTTAGTTAATATATTTAAAAATAAGTAATTTTAATGATATAGTTTACTTACTATTTTAATTGTTAATGGGCATAATAGTGAAATATTTTTTTAATTGGATAGTTTATGTTATATAGATATTTAATGTGACATGAAAAAAATAATTACTTAAATATATTTTAAGTCTTTATAAATATGATCATGTTTGATTTAATATGATTAAAAATTAATAATATTAAAAATTAATAATATTAATTAAGATAATTAAAGTAATTAATAATATTTTAAATTAATATAATTAATTTGTTTTAAATATTTAATTTAATTTAATTAATATATTTATTATTTTATATAAATAAGATGATTATATATAATTTATTTTTAATATATTACGAACAATGATTACTATTATTTTTAATATTATTTTTACTTTTCAATTAACCATTCTACTTCTAGTTTTGTATTATTTTAAAAATATATAATTTAGTTATGTTATTATTATTTAATTTTAATATATTATTTTTTTATGTTATTTTTACATTTCAATTCATTAATTTTGACTGCGAAATAATTTATTTTTTTAATATATTTCAATGAGTGATTTTCTTTCTAAATAAAAAATAAATTAAAATATAATATATTAAAAATAAATTAATAAATTCAAAAATAAGAATAATATTACAATTATTATTTTATCACAAGGTTTTGGGTTTTAGTCTTATTGTTGTCGTTTTATTTCTTTATTTTATAAAAGAAAAATCAATATTCATAATATATTAAAAAAGAAGTTATAAAAATAAATAATATGTAATATATTTATATAAAATAATAAATGATTATTTAATTAAATTTTGTACTTAAAAAAAATCTAATTATCTTAATTAAAAATATTTTTTATTATTTTAATTATCTTAATTAATATTATTTTTTTTATTAGTCATGTCAACACTAAATTAATTAATATAAATGATAAAAACTAAAAAAAGAAGAAAAATATTAAGCTTGAAAATGACATATTTTTTTTAAGAATTAAAATAAGATGAAGTCATATTTGCAAGAATATAAAATATATTTAAGAAAAAAATAATTATTTGACTTTGTCAAATAATTATATTCATTAAAAATTAGATAGTAAATTAACTATAGGACTGAAATTGACCATTTTTAAATGTATATATTAAAATTAAATAATTAAAACCATAAAATCTAGAATTGTTTATCATGGAGATCAAAATTATCCATATACTGAACTAAAAAGACTAAAAGTATAATTATATTTTTTAATTATTAATAATTTTTAAAATATTAAAATATAATTTAGAATTAAAAATATTAAAAGTAATAAGATGTAAAAAATAAAATATTAAGAAATTGCTTAAAATATTTTATCCCTAAAGTTTTAATTGAATACTATTCTAGTATATATAAAATATTAATATAATTAATTATTGAAATGTTTGTCCTTTTCAATTCTCTTTGAATCTGTGTGTCACAGTGGTAACAGTTAGACACACTTGGATAAGGATTTTTTGTACACCTATAAAACATCATTCCCGCACTACCTTCCATTCTGTTTCAGTCCTAACACACTGTTCCTAAACTCTGAAGAATCAATGGTGGGGAGCAGTGAAGAAGAGCACGATGGCCTTAACCAAACACTGTTACGCATCCCCGTATTGCTCTATGTTTCTGTGAAGATGGAGAACCCCAATCTTACTCTCTCTCGGGACCTTCTTCCTCACGTGTCTGGCTCTTTCCCATTAGGCCCTTCTTGGGATCCTTCCCAAGCTGTAATTTTGATCCACACCCACTTCGCCATTTAGTTCCTATTATTCTGGGTCTCTTTGGTTTTTCTTATTGTTGTTGTTTTGGTGCCAAAAATTTCAGCTTTCCATGGAACGGGAATCAGCGTCAGTGTGGGAGTTTAGTTTTGTTGTTCCACCTAATCATGGTAATGGTTTCTCACTTGCTTTGTGTTTGCTTCGCCTTTTAAATTGAGTTGTATGATTTATGTAAAACAGAGGAGATAATTTTAAAAAAATGTAAAGTTGTACTTTGAGGTTTGAGCATTGAGTGATAGCTTTATTGAGATGGTATTAAGGTGCCTTGAAGTTTAGTTTGTGTGGTTTCTTGCTGAAGTGAAAGGGGTTGCGTAGACTGCATTTCTGACTTGAAGTGTTGATTTTGTTTGGGATTTTCAGAAGCTTTAGAGTTTAAGTTCCTTTTGAAGCCCAAGTACATCGATATGCCTTGTTTTGTTGAGGAGGGTCCTAGCCGAGTACTTATTGGGGGAGCATTGCAAGATGGTGACAGGCTTGCTTTGTTTAGGCTTGATAATGATCAAGTTCTTGGGTACCGAGTATTTGTGGAAGCAAAAAGGGTTTCTCCCTTTGATCTTGCAGCTAGTTGGAGGGCTTATCAGGAGAATTTCCGTCTTTCGGCTGTACGTGGGATACCTGATGTCAGCATAAATTCAGAACTTCAGACAGGTAGTGAGGTAAGACTCTAATTACCGGTTTTCTTTGTATTTGTTTTTCACCTTGGAAGGTGGGGCTGTGATTGTGGTGTGGGGGTGCATGACATTAAGAATCAGGTACTCTTTAAGAAAGTTACCTTTTTCTTATTCATTATTTTGAAATATGGATGCTAACATAAAAAATCACCTTATTTTTTACTTTAAATTAATGAGATCTAATGGAGAGGTGGATGAAATGGATGTCAAAGGAAATTGACTGGCAGAATATCGGTTATTATTAGCAAAGTACTTGGCAGAATATTGGTTATTAATAGCAGAATATTTGGCCATTTAATACAGCTGATCCTTCAGCTGTAATTATCTCCTCAATTAGGAAAGCTGTAATTATGTAATTATTTCCTCAAGATAGGATCAAGAATAATGCATTGGAAGAAAACTTGGGGACAGGGTAGCATCTATAGTAGAAAAACTGGTAGAATCTCACCTTAGGTGGTTTGGCATTGTGTGAAGATGACATATTGAACCCCTAGTAAGGGAAGCAGATTATATGGAGGGTTGCCTTATGGACCTTATCACTAGAGGTAGAGGGAGCCCAAGAAAAACTATAGGTGAAACCATTAAGAAAGATTTAGAGGTCAATGGTCTGTCTACAGATATTTTGATTCACAATAGAACAGTATGGTGTTGTTTGATTCATGTAGCCAACCCCACTTAGTGGGAAAAGGCTTGGTTTGTTGTTGTTGTATTAATGAGATCTAAAATATCTTGGCGTAGAATTACTGTTGATTCATTGTACTCCGCGACATTGTTTGTAATTAACTCCCTGCTAGTAGCTATAAAACTAAGTGTTACTTTGGCTGCAACTCTTAAGATACTTCAGTTAAAAAACCTTATGTGAACATGAAGGGTGTCTTGCACTTAAAATATTGTACTGTTCAAAGTGTATTAGTTAAGCATTAAATATTCTAATTTGTGTGGATAATCTAAGGAAAATTTGATTTTTTCTGTTGCCATATTGTCATTTGACTTAGAAAATGGTCATACTATTTTCATTTTGTTATTATTTATAGTTATAAGGAAAATAGTAAGTAGTTGTATTTTGTAACTGGTATACAACTGCATAAACATGGTAAAGATGTTCTTTCTTTAGGATAATTAAAAACAAGTGACTTGCACAGGTCATATACTTGTTTTCTCCTTTTTCATATTTTATGATTTTCATTCTCTCTCTTAAGATACTTTTCCCAATGCCTAATCTTAAATCACACTTTTCTGTAATCAATGTTTTTCTACTGTTAGTGCAAAATGAAAATAGTTTCTAACCATGGTCACTGTGATAATCCAATTAATTTCTCCTTTTTTGATGCGCAATTAATTAATTTCTCTTGTAGTTGTGAGAGCACTGGTCAGGACTCAGGATTTTTCTTTAATACCAGTCAATTTTAGTTGTCATTCTCTTCATGGACCTGTAATTTGTTCTGTAGTATTTTTATAATGTGATAGTGCAAAGTGGTTATTGTCAATGGTCAAGTGATTAGTCAGGTAAAACCCAATAATTTCATCTAAAAGTGCATATCTGTATCTTACATTACCAAGGTACCATAATTTCTCTGATCATGTATCACAATTGATGCCCTTTATATGCTCCCCTCTTTTCTCTTATTCCAACTTTCAGTTAATACGTATATAAAGCAACTTTTTGCAAACAATTACTATGTACCTCATGCTTATTTTATTTTATTTTTTTATTTAGAACATTTCATCTGTGAGTTTGGAACTTGATCTTGAGCATTATATTGTCCCATCTCCCTCAAAATCTGCAAGTTCAGCACTTGTATATGCGGCTAACATGACAGAGAATCCCAGATCACTAGGAAGTGGGTCTGCCAGCATTTCATCTTCCACTGGAGATGACAGTGTTCCTATGATTGATCAACCAGATCAACCAGCAAAGGTAAAGGTTTAACTTTCAAATTCCCACTTAAAATTCATGATTTTACTTTCTAAAAATGATTGGTATAAAAATATGTAAAATCAGCCAAGAGATATTTGGACATAACTTTGATGAATCTTTGTGGTTATTTATTACGTATTTAGAAGTGTTTTTACCAGAACCAGAAGCTGTGATGGATTTGTAGTTGTAATTATCTTATAAGACTTTAATTGATTGAGGAAGTAGATTATCGTGTTCAACATATCAGCTTAGACACATCTTCTGTACTTCTAATGCATGACGCTGACTAGTATGTTGACGCGTGGTAGTGTAATGTGTTAATTTTACTCTCTTTCTTTATCTCTGTTTTCCTTTGATAAGTAACTAAAGCTTTGTTAAAAGTGTTGGAGAGTATTTCCAATTTAGAGGAAATATCTCCTATTCTGGGGCTGTATATTTTTTTGCTAATAATTAGGATTTTATTTGAAATTTTCTTAATTATCTTCCTGTATTACTAGTTTCATGAAATTAGGGATTATAGATAATTTTATAACTAACAAGTAGCTGTGCAAATGATGTTTAAAATGCAAAATGCCTCTTCTTGAGGTTATGAGAAAAAGAGTAATCCAACGGGTTATATGGATTCTTGATTATGCAATATATCACATCTAATAGGCTATGTTGATGTTCCAACTAGTTGATGGAGGTTAATGCCCCTGATCCATCTAAGGTGTACCAAAGTCCTGGAATGGTTAAATCTCAGTCTGTGGGAACAATTTCACCTCTGCAAAAGGAAGATGATCAGAGGGGACTTCTTGTTCATAGGGGTGTTGGAGCTCCTGGAATTGTAAAATCTTATAGTTCAAATACTTTCACCAATCTGAATTTGGATACTGATACTAAGGTTTGTATAAATGGTTTCCATTTTTTGTTTATTATTAAAATTAAAATTTATTTCCTCTGGATTAATTTATGTTGCATCAAACTTTTCAATTGAGGCTATTAACAAATAGTTGCTTCTGTTCCCCACTCCTGGTTTTATGACAGAATTCAATTCCAGCTGCTGCTGGAGCTGTTGCAGCTGCTGCAATTGCTGATCAGATGCTAGGTCCCAAGGAGCACAGACATTTGGCAATTGTCATGGTATTGTTCTTGCTTGAGAAATAATTACACAAACTTTTTTAATAACACTTAGTTTAGGCCTTTGAGCTGGAGTTTTGAGTGAGATTCAAAATGAAACAATATATCTTGAGAAGTTAGAATTTGGAAGTACTTGGGAAAAAATGCCACATTCCCATCTGTAGTTCATCTTATTTAGTAAAATAAAATATTTGAATATGAATGTTGGAGATATTGTAAATATCTGATAAGATATGATAAGATATGATAGGTAACCTATTAAGAGGTTACATATATCTAAATATCTTATTAGATTAAGTGGTTACAAATATTTAAATATCTCATTAGGAGATCGTGAATATCTCATATTATCTAGTTATTTTTTAATTTGTTATTAGTTTATTTTTGGGTAGTTGACATTTTCTCTATAAAAAGGGAGATTAGAAATTGTATAATTCAATTCAATCAATACACAATTTCTTTTACTTCCAATTTGGTATTAGAGCTCCAGATCTTGGGAGCTCTGTTTTCGCTGCTTCACTTCAGTGAACTGCTGACGAGATTCATATGTTGGTGCGAAACTAGTCAAAATCCTCTTTCTTGTTCCCAACTATAGGTGATAATGGTAGAAGACAAAGTCATTACCTTGGGACCTAATGAACTTCTAAATTTGGTGAGTTCTTATCGCCTTGATGGTCGCAATTATCTACAATGGGTACAATATATTTGTACTACTCTTAAAGGGCACAAGAAGTTGAGTCATATTGAAGGAAACAACCCACCTAGAGATGATCCAAAGTTTGAAGCATGGGATGATGGGGATTCTCTCATTATGACATGGCTATGGAACTCTGACTTCGCAAATAAGCCGAAATTATATGTTCTATTCCTCCGTATGTGAGATATGGGAGAATCTCAACGAGACATATTCAATGAAAGAGGACTCTGTTGCTTGCTATGATATTGAAAGCAAAATCTTCAACTCTAGACAAGGAACCCTCTCCATAACAGAGTACTATAGGACTCTAAACGGGTTATGGATCGAGTTGGACCAGTACCAAGGATTGAAGATGTGCAAAGCTGATTCTGTTGCATATACTGGGCTCGTTGAAAGGGAGAATCTTTAAGTTTCTTCATGGCTTGAATTTTGAATACGATCCTATTCGGGTTTAGATTCTAGGTAAGGAGAAGCTTCTCTCTTTATCTGAGGTATTTTTTATTGTGCGGAGTGAAGAAACCCGACGATCAGTCATGCTTGATAAAGGAAACTCCAACACAAGATCTGCAATGGTGACAAGAAAAGGTCCCACAAAAAGATCAACCTCCGAAGAAAAATCATTCACAAAGAGTAGTCGTGGAGAATACTGTACGTATTGCAAATGATCAGGACATACTAAGGATACTTGCTACAAGCGTTATGGAAAGGAGAAAGTTCTTGAACGAATGAGTGGAAATAAAGGCTCAATTCAAATGTGGGTGAATCAAACAACCTCCAATAAGGAGAATGGAGTTGATCATCCTTCTACCTTGCAACTTGACCAGTATATTCAAACCTTTAGTAAGGAGGAGATGGACCGCCTTCGAGCTCTCCTAAACTCAACAAGTAAGCCTCTTGGTACATGTGGTTTGACTATGAATGGTAAGAGTTCCTTCAATATTTCTGGTTCAGTTCCATAAAGCATTTGGATCCTTGATTCTGGGACAACAGATCATATGACCCCGTTTCCTTCACATTTCATATCATACCTTAAAGTACCCAAAAGGCAACTCATTACTGTTGCTAATGGAGATTGCTGGATCTGGCAGCATCCAACTTCACTCCTCTTTATCTCTACACAATGTTCTTCATGTTTCAAAACTAGCTAACAACCTTATCTCCATTCATAGACTTATACAAGATTGGAACTGTGCAGTGACATTTTTTCGTTCTCATTGTGTTACTCAGGAACTTACAAATGGGGAGGACAATTGGAGTTGCTAAAGAGTAGGGTGTGTTATATTACTTACAACATACAAAGATAGGTAACAACACCAATAAGGAAGAATTGCCTTCTAGTCAACGGGAAACCTCAGAAACTTGGGTAGCTTCTTAAATTTGGCTTTATCATAAACGTCTTGGACATCCACTGTTTGGGTTACTTAAGACAATGTTTCCACATTTATTTACAAAAGAGTCTGTCGAGTCCTTTAAGTGTGATATTTGTCAGTTTTCAAAGCACCATCGTGCAACATTTTCTCCTAGTAATAATAAAAGTCTTGAACCATTTGACCTCATTCATTCTGATGTGTGGGGACCAGCTAGTAATTCTATATCGGTGACTAAGTGGTTTGTATCGTTTATTGATGATTGTACTCGTTCTTATGAAACATAAATACGAGGTTTGTCAAATATTTGTTGATTTTTTCCGTCTTGTCAAAAATCAATTTAATAAATCCATTAAAAGACTACGGTCAAACAATGGTACCAAATTTGTAAATCTTGAGTTTCCCAAGTTTCTTAAAGATAATGGTGTGGTTCATGAACTAACATGTGTGAATACTTCCCAACAAAATGGGGTTGCAGAAAGGGAAAATCGTTACCTCTTTTAAGTTGTTAGAGCCCTCCTCTTCCAAATGTCTTCCAAATGTCTGTTCCTAATGTATAATGGGGAGAAGCTATCCTAATAGGTTACCCACTCGGGTCTTAAACGGTATTAGTCAAATTAAACATATGTTATCCTTCTTTCCTTCTTCTCCCCTAATGTTAAGCTCACCAAGTCGTGTCTTTGGGTGTGTCGCCTTTATCCACTCTCATAATCCACATCGTGGGAAGTTAGATCCAAAGGCTGCCAAATGTGTTTTCATTGGTTATCCCTCAGATATAAAAGGTTTTAAGTGTTATCATCCTCCGAGTTGTCGGTTCTTTGTCTCAATGGATGTCACTTTTCATGAAACACAGTCATTCTTTGTTGGTCCTCCACTTCAGGGGGAGAGTTATCTAGAAGTCGAGCCTGTCATCGAGTCATTACCTTTTCCTACTCAGGATGTTCAAGTTCAAGAAGTCACGCCTACTCAAGATGTTCAAGTTCAAGAAGTCACGAAACCCACTTTGGTCCCAGAGCAAGTCCAAATGTCTGAGCTGGATGTAAGTATCCCTGATAACTCAATTGAGGAGCAAGTCTAATTGTCTGAGTCGGAGGTAAGTATTCCTCATAACTCCATTGAGGTTGTTATTAATGACATGCCTATTGCTTTGAGGAAAGGGAAACGATCATGTGTTAAGTATCCTATTTCTCAATTCGTGCATACTGACCATCTCTCTATACAACATCAAAGTTTTATTACTGCCATTGATGCAATCAAAACACCTACATCAATACAGGAAGTTTTGAAAGATGAGAATTGTGTTCAAACAATGAAAGAAGAGATGGAGGCATTAGAGAAAAACTCATCTTGGGAGATTGTTGGTAGACCCAAAGACAAAAGAGCTGTAGGCTGTAGATGGATGAAGTGTAAATTTGATGGGACGCTTGAGCGATACAAAGCAAGATTGGTTGCTAAAAGGTATACACAGACTTATGGAATAGATTATGAGGAAACATTTGCCCCTATAGCAAAGATGAACACAGTAAAAGTTATTATTTCCTTAGTCGCCCACTTTGGTTGGAACTTGCAACAGTTTGATGTTAAAAATGCCTTCCTTCATGGAGACCTAGAAGAAAAAGTCTACATGGAGATCCCCCAGGATTCTATTCTCACAATGAGAAGAACAAGGTATGGAGACTCAAAAAGGCATTGTATGTACTTAAACAGTCTCCCCGAGCATGGTTTGGAAGATTTGCTCAAGTGATGATATCCCTAGGATACAGACAGAGTCAAGGTGATCATACTCTCTTTATAAAATATTCTCCTAATGGTAAACTCACCCTTCTCCTAGTCTATGTAGATGATATGATTGTTACAGGTGATGGCGAGATTGAAAAACTAATTCTGAAAAAAAAAAAGCTGTCAACACAATTTGAAATGAAGGAGTTAGGAAAGTTGGAATACTTCCTTGGGATTGAAGTTGCATATTTCAAACAAGGTATCTTTATCTACCAAAGGAAGTATGTACTCGATCTCCTCAAAGAAACAGGAAAATTGGGATGCAAGATCTCAAGGGTACCTATTGAACAAAACCATAGGATTGGGTGCGAGGAAAGTCCAATCATAGATAAGTCCCAATATCAAAGATTAGTGGGGAAATTGATCTACTTATCCCACACTAGGCCAAATATTGCCTATGCTATTAGTGTGGTTAGCCAATTTATGCATGATCCTAGGGAAAGACACTTTCAGGCAGTTGAAAAAGGATCCTCCATTATTTGAAGGCAAGTCCAAGAAAAGGACTATTGTTTAGAAAAGAAGGAATGTTGTCCATCGAAATATATACAGATGTGGACTATGCAGGATCGGTTGTGGATAGAAGATCCACCTCAGGATACTGTATGTTTCTAGGAGGAAATCTAGTAACTTGGAGGAGCAAAGAAGCAAAATGTGGTTGCTCGATCTAGTGCAGAAGTAGAATTCTGAGCCATGACATAGGGTATATGTGAAGGATTGTGGATGAAGATTATTCTTGATGACCTCAAAGTAAAATATGAGGGACCTATAAAGTTGCTTTGTGACAACAACTCAGCTATAAGTATTGCCCATAATCCAGTCCAACACAATAGCACAAAACACATTGAGATTGACAGACATTTCATTAAAGAGAAGTTAGACAGTAGACTTATAGTCACAACACATGTTCTTATAGGACTCCAAGTGGCAGATGTTTCCACCAAAGGGTTCCCTACAACTAGATTTCAAGAACTCAATGGCAAGTTAAGAATGATTGATATTCATTTACCAACTTGAGGGGTAGTGTTGGAAATATTATAAATATGTGATAAGATATGATAGGTAACCTATTAAAAGGTTACATAAATCTAAATATCTTATTAGATTAAGTAGTTACAAATATTTAAATATCTCCTTAGGAGATCGTGAATATCTCATATTATATAGTTATCTTTTAATTTGTTATTAGTTTATCTTTAGGTAGTTGACATTTACTCTATAAAAAGGGAGATTAGAAAATGTATAATTCAATTCAATCAATACACAATTTCTTTTACTTCCAATTATGAGTAATTTCTTACTAGTTTCTTTTTTCTTAGGTGAGTTTGCCAGCTCGAGGCAAGACTTATACTGCAGCGAAACTTACAAGATATCTTCGATGGTTAGGTCATAATACCAAACACTTCAATGTTGGTAAGGTTGTTCACATTCTTGACTCATTCTTCTTAGTAATCCATCTTGTATCTAATGAAAGGCAGGAAATATGTCAAGTGTGAATTTAACACACTTATGTTTCAATTATGCAGTATCGTCGCCTTAAGCATGGTTCTAGTCAGGTAAACTTAATGTAGAAGAATCAATTAAATAGTTTATGCTTTCTCATATACTGTTTATCTACATTCTAGACTGTGAAATGGCAGAATAATTGTCATTACTGTATAAATTTGTTCTGACATTTAATATATATTTTCTGTATATTTTTTTTATTAATGTTAGATGTATCTCTTATTGCATGATGTACTGTACTGTTTGTGATAAGAATTGATATGGTTCATCTTAGCGTAGATTTGGTAGGTGAAAATCATTCCATTGTCTAGGAATTCTTTATCTAGGTTGTTATTTTTCTGAAGTTTAATGAGTGACATCTATGGGTTCTCAGTTGATTTTGAGGATGCAATAAGGATTATTGGAGTTTAAAAACAAAAAACAAGGTAGTTGGTTAAGTTCAACTAGCGGCATCTAGGGATTCTCTTTGTAACTGTCTTCTCAACATTAGTAATAATGCTACAGACCTTCACACCTAAGACACACCCCACTCCTATATGTTAGATTTGATAAAATTTATAAATAATTGACTTGGATTTGACACTGTTAGCATCCTAGAGTAATACAAATTTTGTGCCTAAAATGGATTGATAGCATACTCTTTTTAACAAATACAACATGAAGGGTGGAAGAATTCTTCCTACTTTATTCTTAGGTTGTGAAATATGATCTTTGTCCATAAGTCACAAATCCCTTGAGTCCATAACTCGAAATTCTGCCTCTATACTCATCTCAAATACATTTTTCTTCTTACATTTCCATGTCACCAAAATTTCACCTGAAAACACGCAATCCCTTAAGGTGGATCTTTTATCAATAATGATCCCGTGTACTGTGCATCTATGCATACCTCCATGGACAATCTTCCCTCTAAAATAATAAACCCTTCATGGGTTAGCTTTCCAATACTTAAGGAGTCTGATTGCTGTCTATAAATGCCACTCTCCTCATGAATCATGCATAAATTGATAACACTTTGTGTAAGCTATATCTTGCCTGGTGTGAGCTAGATAAATGAGTTTTCCCACAAGTATTGATGGACTCCCAATTATGAAAGGTTATAATACTGAAATAGGAGGCCCAAATTAGAGAAGTCCAGCTCTATTGATAAACAGGACGATGAGTTGGATGAGAGAAACAAAAAATTAGTTAGAATAGTTAAAGGGAGAATAAATAGAGTTGGAAGGGAATAAGGTAGTTTGAAGGTGTGGAGGTTTGAATGGTGTGGTTGAGGTCTTCACAAGCTTCCTCATCTTCTTTTTGGTCACTGATTTGGTTTGGAATGCACTTAAGAGCAAGCAAACTCTATCACAATAGTAATAAAGACGTGAGAGTCCAGATATCGTACCCAAAAGACTAGTGTGTCAGTTTCCAAGAGTTTTTATATAGTTTAGACAAATAATTTTGATTTTGAAGAGGGTTTGTGCAACAAAAATAGTAGTAATAGCAAATAAAGCAGAGAAAAATAGAACAGACGGTAAGAACTGAATTCAATCTTTTAGAATTAAGGGTCGTTGTTTCATTTATGTTTTTCCCCTCAATCCCAGTTTCATGCAACTTTCTGAATCTACTACCCCATGTTACTAATTTTACTTCTTAATTCTATTAGAAAATCTTGGTCCAGTACTCCTAATATTCTGTCTTAGGATGATCCCTAATTGGTCATATAGAAACGCATACTCAAACAAGCATTAGGAACATAGAAGCTTATTAATAACTAATCAAATAAGAAGTTTAGAGAAAAAGGTTGGTCATGCAATCTTCCTATACCCAATCATGTTATAAGTCCACCAATTAAACATAAAGAAACAAAGAAAGAAAAATCCGTAATGATTAGGAGTTTCGCTCCTCCATTTTGTACTAAACATTGAGCCTTGCTAAATGCCCTATGGTGCTTTTAGAGAGCTTTGGAATCGAGGAAAAACATTGAAGGGATGGTGAAGTATAAGAGAATGAGTTGTGGAGTGCTGAGATTATCCCTTCTGCTCCTTGACTACCCCTTTTATTTGATGAGCTTGCAAGCAGGGTTGAGCACGGTCGTATTGTTAGTCTTTCTTGCTTGTGCACAGGCATACTTGGTTTAGCACTGCCATGCAGAGTGACTCTGGTGTGAGCACAGATGTGCTTGGAGTTGCACGACCGTGCCGAGTGACTCTAGGATAGAGCAAGGACATTCTATGATGAACATGGCTGTACTAGTCGTCCGTGGCTTACTCTTTTTGGGCCAAAAATCTTGATATTTTGTTATATTTTCTATTTTTTCTACTTGTGGACCTGTATTGTATTAAATTCAAGAAAAAGGTGAATTATGCGTGATATAAGTAAAAAACAATGAGATTTTTATCCAAAAATCTTAGCATTAATATACAAAATTTCGGTTTATCAGTCATTGGCTTCCTCCTTCAAAAACAACAAACAAATTAGTCATTTAATCAAAGAAAAGAGAGATGGAAGAGTGGAGGATGACATTGGTTGATTTTTGGCCAAGATTGATGAAGAAATTGGTAAAGAAGATGATGAAAGCCATGGAGATTAGAAATAGAGAGAAAATTCTCACCTTAGGATGGTGGGAGGGTCTCAGTTTCTGGATAAGAAGGGGAAACAAACGGACTGCCTTTTTATGGGCCCTGAATGACTAAAATGCTCTTGTTTGTTATAAAATAAGTAGGGGTACTTTGGTTTTTTTTTTTCTCTATTAATTTCAAAATTAATATCATAGGAAAATTGTGGACAAGAAAAATAAACCTCAGTTCTTCATGAATTTATTTAGGAAAAGCTTTAATTAAAAAAAATCACAGAAGAAATAAAAATAGAAATGAATCAGGTTCAATCGCTAAGAACAACAACTGTACCATCAAATTTTCAGGCTATTACACCATAATCATGAGATTCCAACCAGACAACAAAATCCCTTTGAGATATTAATTGGGCTGAAACAAATGCGACCAGTGGACTACAATGATCAATTTGAGCTCTATGCAAAGCCTGTGAATGATACAAATTCTGAGTTCTTTTAAAGGAGTTTTCTTGAATGGGTTAAAGGAAGAGGTTAGGTCTGAATTAAGGTTGCATCAACTGAACTCATTACCTGAGGTGATGGATCTCACTCAAAGGATTGATGAAAGGAATAGAGCCCTCAAATTAACTGTGGGAATGAGCCCTAATAGAGTGAACACTGCCAGGAGTTACAAATCAAGCAAAACTGTTACTGACTGTGGATGCTGGGATTTGTACTCCATTTTGTCTGGAGCATATCCTATGAATGTACATTTAACTGCTTTGGGACCCCAAGTTTCCATGATGTTGACTGTGAATGTGGACAAAGGCCTGGAATGAAGGCTGTACACTCCAAACAGTTCAGCGATGAACGATATGCAGTGGAACAGAGATTTCTGGATTTCAGCTCTAATACCAACTTGAAATATGGAATATGGAAATGTGAGAACTGAAATATTATTTTCTGATGATTAACAGCACAGGGAATGTTTGCAATTTATAGAATAATTCTAATCTTTACTAATTATAGAATTATTGGGAAACCAAATCTAATAGAATCTGTACAAATAAAAAATTAATAAAATCTGCCCTTATTACAGTAAATATGAGAAATCAATCTGTTAGGATCTCTATCAAAATATGTATGAATAAGAATAAATAGAAACAAATCAGGTGCTAATTATGCCACATGACAGGCATGATTCCAAAGCATTGGGCTTTTTGGTGTTCTCTAAGGTTTGCTAACAGCTCTAAGAACTTTCAATGGTAGAAAATAGAACATGGCTTTAAATTTTTCAATAATTATATTTGTTGATCATGAAGATTCACAGATGAATATTTGGACTAAAAGCTCATTTGGCAGGAATTGTGAAGAAAAAACATAGGGCAACTGTTTCCTTGTGCTATAAAACTACTACGCATGGAATTGTAATAAATTAGATAAGATGGGGGTGGTGGTTAGCATTGAACTTTATTCTGGTCAAAGAGTACTGGGGCATTACCCTAAAAATAATTTTGTTAAATCTTACATCACCATTTTTTTTTATATAATTTCTCATACTTTGCAATGTCATCAACTTCTAAATTGCGCTACATCATGTGATCACTACCGGGTGCTTGATTCCCTGTTTTATGTTAGTTTCATTTTTGGAATCATGATGTTATAGTACTGTCATGCTTTCTTGGAAAATTTTCAATCCAAGTCATGTTCTTCTATGCAGTCTGCTGATTTCTTTCGAGCTGACAATCCTGAAGGTGTGGAGGCACGTAACGAGGTAACTATTGGCCAATAATATTTTTTATTTGAATATGTGAGAGTAATTTATGTTGGTTGTGTATAATTAGGTCATAGATATGCATAATTAGGGTGCGTTTGGAAGAATTTATTTACAGTTTATTTAAAATTATTGTATGGTATAAGCACTTGTGTAAGTGTTTTAAGAGAGTTTATGAAAATAGCTCGTGATATGTCCATCAGTTATTTTTAGATTATTTCAATAAGCTCTCTATTTTCTAGGATAGCTTATAAAAACAACTTACAACTTATATGAAAACAATTTAACCCTATTTTCTTTTCAATTATAGAAACAACTTGTAGATAAGTACTTACATGATAAGTACTTTTTCAATAAGCACTTAATTAAATTGTTTACTCAAACATACCCTTAGTTGAGTTGCTTCTAGACTTTATACAATCTTATTACATTCAACTAATTTATCATTTGACCCTTGACTTTTTATCATTTTTTTTAGTCACACATAATTCCCTCGTGTTCAAATTATTTTATGACTAACAATCTGGTATGTTGGAGAATAAACATTTTTGGGAAATAGTTCTTTTATGAATTTTTTAGTCTTTCAATAAGACCTTAGTTACTGTTTTGGTTTTGAATCATACACAGCAGTGTTTCTTGAATAAAAATTATAATATCCTTTGAGAGAGAGAGAGATGCATATGCTTAAAATTGTGTCTCAACTACACCATGTACTCCATATTTATATAATGAACATAAGAAATACAACAATATGTATTTATTATAGTGAATGTTTAGATGTGTACACTGAATCTAGCAATTTGTCATAGACGATTCTGGTAATGTTAACTCTGTGTTGACCTTTCTCTATGTACATAGTTTTAATATATCATGTACAACTAGGTAGCAAAGCTGGCATTTGAAGATATGATATCTTGGATGCAAGAAGGTGGCCAGGTAAAATTTATTCTTGTTAAATAACTTTGTTACCTTAAGCCTTCTTTCAAGTTTTTTTTTTTTTTTTTTTTTTTTTTAAGTTTTAATTTGGATTTAGGTTGGGATATTTGATGCCACAAACAGTAGCAAGCAGCGGAGAAACATGCTGATGAAATTGGCTG